>PVIR01045379.1:0-10743 GCA_004026965.1 Petromus typicus
ACCTAATTTTTCTTACATAGGTGTCCATAATGAAATTATTTCATGCTTAATCCCATCTTGTATTTTTTTTAGTACCCAGAGTAATACATCCTCCCTTTGACTGGAAGCACTTAAACATAATGCATATATGCTTTTATTCTATATTATTTTATTTTTTGAGACAGGGTCTTGTTTTGTAGTTCAGATTGCCCCTGAACTATGTAGCCCAGACTAGCCTCAAACTCACAGCAATCCTGCCTCCATCTCCCAAGTGTTGGGATTACAGGCATGAGACACCATGCCTGGCATTGTGGTGTGTGGTACTTGAAACCTTGCCAGGCAGATGCTGGAACCACTGAGCTAAATCCCTGGCCCAATATATGCTTTGTCAAATGTTGGAATTCATGACTAGTTGAGATAGTGCAATAGGAGATGAAGTATGAAAATATTATATCTCGCAATCTGTTAGTTGTCTGATACACCAAGCTTATTTTCTCTAAAATCAAAGAATTAATTCTAGAAACAATGGAGGTTAAGAGTAGAAAATGTTTGGGCTGGGGATTTAGCTCAGTGGTTCCGGCACCTGTCTTGCAAGGACAAGGACCCGGGTCCGATCACAGATCACCAGTTAACCACATACTATACTGGGCATGGAGACTCACGCCCAGCAGCAACCAGTACCACATACCACAGTGCCGGGGGTGGTGGCTCACGCCTGTAATCCCAGCACTCGGGAGCCAGAGGCAGGAGGACTGCTGTGATGTGAGTTTGAGGCTGAGCTCAGGGCCAGCCTGAACTACAAAGTGCGACCCTGTCTCAAAAAAAAAAAAAAGAGTAGAAAATGTTTATTGAGAAGACAGCTCCTGAGAGGTTGGAGGAGTCCCAAATGGGTGGCTGGGGACCCCGCTTGCAGGAAAGTTTTATAGTGTAAAACCCATGTATACACACTTATATATGTGTGTATACACACACACACACATATACATATTACAATGTGGTATTTAGCTGTGATAAACCAGTAAGGTCACAATTATAGTCACCTAGATAATAGTGATCTGATGGGGAAACAAATCACATAACAAGTGTACATGGAAAGAACAAAAACTTTCCTGGGAAATGAGTCCGGAAGTCTTGGTCACCTACCGGGGCACCTGATATCTATCTAGACTTCATTAGGCCCAGCTTACGTCATTTAAGGAAGTATCAGGGCTGGTTATTTTGGCTTGGTCTCCAACAGGTGTGTCTCCAGCCACAGGTTGATTACAGTGTTTTACCTTTGTCCTGACTCTCTCAAGGGCCTATCCCTGTGTGACTCCCTGTAATGTTTTTACCTAACTTAGCTGTCTATCATAACAGTATCAAAGTTTTATTTTGAAGAGGAACACCATAAAAGGTAGGACAGTCACTGACTACTCTTGCTCTCTTTTATTTATTTATTTATTTATTTGAGACAGGGTCTCGCTTTGTAGTTCAGGCTGGCCCTGAGCTCAGCTTCCAGCTCACATCACAGCAATCCTCTTGCCTCTGCCTCCCGAGTGCTGGGATTACAGGCGTGAGCCACCATGCCCGGCACTGTGGTATGTGGTACTGATTGCTGCTGGGTGTGAGTCTCCACACCCAATATTGTATGTGGTAACCAGGGATCGAACCTGGGCCCTTGCGCTTGCAAGACAGGCGCCAGAACCACTGGGCTAAATCCCTGGCCCCCTCTTGCTCTCTTTCTCTTTCACAGATGTTACTCCCAATAAATTTATTGCATTTTTATCTTTGTGTTGATGTCTGCTTCCGGAGGACCTGAACTGACACAGCCATCCAGAGGGGGAGGATGTGTAGATCTGGAATGTACTCTGACTAGAAGCAGGAAGAGAAGCAGCAGTCAGGGTGAGTGAGAGTTTGTCTGCAGTAAGTTATCAGTCCTGTTTCTTTGTTTGTGTTTTGCTACCAAAACAGGACTTTAAAGTGCCTTAATGATCAGTACTTGCTAACTTGAGAATTAAAATAAGCAAAAATTACAGCAGCTAACTGAGCAAGGCCATCAGTAATGTAAAAAATGACTATATAGTTTAGTAAATTAGTTTTGTGATTTTATGCTGCTCTGGGTAGAGAACACAGTCAGAGCTGTGGGAGACCTGGCATGTTGTCTTCGTGTTCACTCTGTTTTATTGGGCTCTGGCAATAGGTGTAAGGAAATGACTCTCACAACCAGCTGCCAAAGGAGTTCACTGTTGTGCTTCATTGCCAACACCCCAAATCATCCCTGAAGCCCCAAAGGGAATGAAGAAAAAGTCGAGAAAAGGCAACATACTGCCAGCAGCAAGGGAAGAATCCTCTTTTACCCTGCAGAGCTGTCAAGCCAGGCACACCCTGGTGCAGCCAACCAATGCACTGACAAAAAGCATTTTTACTGATGAAACCATGCAAAATAGACATTTCTGTGTTGTGTTTGTTGAATTGTTTGCTCCAGGAGCTGTGATTAGGTTAGTACAGAGGTAGGATACCCCAATCCACTGTAAAGTCTAATCAATAAAGTGAACATTACAGACTTTATCCATCATCTGGATTCTGGTCCCTAAATTCAGGCACTACCAAGACAACCTGCCCTTGGTAGTCATTTATTCCACAAAGCATATACAGGATACAAATTTTCTATGTTCATTTTTGTAAAAGGAAAAAGTCATGTCTTTATAATCTATTTTTTAGCTATCTATGAAAAAGGATTTTGATTTATTTCTTGGCATATATTGTGTTTAATTTAAGATATAAAAATCAAATATATGGCACTCAGTCTGGAGAAATAGCCTGGCATCTATATTATAGATGTACATTATACTTTATTAAAAGAATGAATAGGAAAAAATTAGAGTTCTGTTTAGGCCTAAAGCCCAAACCTATATTCTTTTTTTTTTTAAATCTGGCCTTGATGTTGTTATAAGCATCACTTTCTCAATCCCATGCAAAGTGCTCTTTGAGAGAAATAAATGCAACTCAGAAAACACAAAGTTGTCAATTTGTGCAAAGCTGAAGCACAGGCGCTTCATAAATGCTAAATAGCAGCAGAAATGGTCCACCAGTGACAGTGCTTGGAATTTATAGAACCATACAGAATCTCAAATGGTGGGAAGGACTATTATGTCATCCACTCCAGGGATTTATCAAACCTGTCAAGTCTTTGAACTCCTAAAAGTCACAGAACTTTTCAAAAAACATCACAGATTATTGACAGCTAATATCAGTATATAAATTAACAGTAATTTCTCTACCAGACACAGCATAGTGTAATGGGGGAAGAGGAAATATTGAAGTCTCACAGATCTGATTTATCCATTCACTAACTTGTGACCCTGATGAATTAATTTCCTCTGCTTCTATTATATGAAAAAGGGGAAAATTCTTGTGGTAAAGAATTACTTTGATAAATGAGTATACAATATGTAATATTTGCCCCTTCATAAATGATAGCAGTAGATTTACAATTCCTTACACGAAATACTTGAAGCCATATTTGTTTTAGAATCAGAATTTTGTTTCTATTTTTAAAAATACAATATGGATAATGTCATATAAATAATACCCCTGGCTGAGTTTGAGGGAGTATCCCATAATTCAACACTTTGTTTTTGTAAGGTTCACATTAAATTCATTTTGAAGGGCCGGAGATTTAGCTCAGTGGTTCCAGCACCTGTCTTGCAAGCTCAAGGACCCGGGTTCAATCCTCGGTAACTACATACTATACTGGGTGTGGAGACTCACGCCCAGCAGCAACCAGTACCACATACTACAGTGCCAGGCATGGCGGCTCACGCCTGTAATCCCAGCACTTGGGAGGCAGAGGCAGGAGGATTGCCGTGATGTGAGTTGGAGGCTGAGCTCAGGGCCAGCCTAAACCACAAAGTGAGACCCTGTCTCAAAAAACCTAAAAAAAAATTCATTTTGAAATGAATTAGGACCTTGGACTTCTGGATAAGGGATTTTAAACATGAAGGTATAGATTACCATATTTTAGGTTTCCATAGCTTTTTTTCTTGATTAAACTTAAGGCTTTGTGCTCTATCTTAAGCTACATCTCCAGAACTCTTTATGCTGTTTTGTTTTAATGAAGGATATCGTTGTTGCTCATTTGAATCCTTTTACCAGTCAATACATCCATCCTGCAGCTGCAGCCAGTGTTGGCTGATAACATCACACAGCTGTCTCTTGTAGACTTGCTCTCTCTCAGTGGTGCAGGATGAAGGAGAAGTCAGTAGTTATCTGATAAAGTCTCTCATTACAAGGGACTAATTTGAGGGTGCTGTTTTTCTTTTTGTTTGTTTTTTTTTTTAAGATTTTTTTGAGACAGGGTCTCGCTTTGGAGTTCAGGCTGGCCCTGAGCTCAGCCTCCAGCTCACATCACAGCAATCCGCCTGCCTCTGCCTCCCGAGTGCTGGGATTACAGGAGTGAGCCACCACGCCCGGCACTGTAGTATGTGGTACTGGTTGCTGCTGGGGTGAGTCTCCACACCCAGTATAGGTATGTGGTTACCAGGGATCAAACCCGGGTCCTTGCACTTGCAAGACAGGCGCCGGAACAATTGAGCTAAATCCCTGGCCCTTGAGGGTGCTGTTTTTATTTCAGCGTTTCACTGGGAGTTAGCCTGAAACTGGTCTTGGAATCCACTCTTAGTTTTCTCCACACATGAGGTTGGTTCCAACACTCTGGCCTTGAACTCATGGTGATTTTCCTGCTTCAACCTCTTGAGTGCTGGGATTATATGTATGTACCACCACTTCCAGCACTACTATTTTGTTTTTTTTTAAATAGTAAATTGTTCAATAGGTCCCTTGAACCAGAATCCCTATGTCTGGTCTGCTAGGGAATCTAACCTAAGACATTTAAAACTAGTCCTAGAAAGCAGACCCTAAGGATAGAATTCTAGAGTTAAATCACACAAAGACTAGATGGCAATCTGGCGAAGGGAGTAGAATCCTTGGCATGTTAGCTGTAATTGTGGACTTTGACTTCTGGTGGGTTAAGATAGGATACAGGTAGAAGGAAGGTAATGTTTAGTCTGGCTGGTGGGATAGCTTAGGCATGTGGGAGAAATATGGAGAATAACAACTATGGTAATAACAACTATTGGGTGATTATTAAAGTGTCAAACATGATGAAAGAAAACAGTAGTCAGGCTATTAATAATCTAAAGCCAATGAATTCTCATTGGTAGCATTTATAGTGACACTGACCTCATTCAGCCAGTGAGTAAACAAGCAGCTTAGTTATTAGAATTCTAAGAGTGAGATTTTAGAAAAGGCTGAATTTTTAGCATGGGCGAGATTTCTTACAAAAGTTAGTTCCTAATAGGGAAGAAGCAGGATCCTAAGATCTGAGTTGAGGATAGTGTATGTAGATCTATTTGAGAAACCTGGATCCCAAAATTCCTCTGACTCATCTGGGCTTATAGAAGTGACTCACTGTCTTGGTTAGGAAGATAAATTTTCATCCCCTACCCTTCTTTGTAAGCACACAGGGATTTAAACTGTGTGGCTATTTGTATAACATCACATAATAACACTGTAATGTTAATCAGACTCAATAAGGAGTAAATGGCAGGGACTCTAGATATCTTGCTAAAGCACATGAAACTCAGTATGGAGAGAAACTAAAGAAAAATTCAAACACTGTAAACCCTAAGGGTTTGATGATATAAAGCATTCCAGGACATTCCCTCTAAAGTAAAGAGCATTTACTATTCCTCTTTGGGTTTTAGGGACCACAGAGTTTGCACTTGAGAATCTACTGTGATCCATTTGTTAGTTCATATAAAAGTTTAGTAGTTCAGTTGGAGCCCAGGATAAAAAGATATTGAAGGATCAAGGCTGAGCTCTAAGCAACCCTGCTGCTTGGGCTATATAACTTGACAAATTATAATCATAGTTGAGTTACCTGGTGTAGAGAATGACACTCTGCAAAATATCTGGCACTGTCTGACTTAAATGTTTAGTCATTCATACATTTCTAAATTTAATTCATTAAAATTTACCTAATATATATTTACCAAATGCCAGTTCCTGTGCTAGATACTGTAGACAAAATGTAATAAAGCCTATTCTGTTTGAAAGAAGTTCATTCTAATTTTACTCTGTATTCTATTTAATTCACCCATTTATTTCACCCATCACATACAAGGGTGCAGGTGATAAGAAAGGGGCAAAATGGGGAAAAACTTGAGAATAAGTCTGTTAACTAAAATATATTGCAAATTGGGTTGAGACCATTATGTATGATTTGAACAGATTACATTTGTTGTGTTTTAACAATAAAAATAACATACTGCTTACTAGCGTCACATATTTCATATACATCTATTTTCACCCAACAATTCTGCTAAGTATTAACATCTCTCACTCTCCACATGAGAAAACTGGAGGCTCAAGAAGTTAAATGTCACATTAGTAGTAAAGATCTGAATATAGGTCTACTGCAGGCAGCCAAAATCTTTTGCATTCCCCACAAATACCATACTACCTTAATGCTATTTTCATTATGGTCTGAAAATACCTTGATCTGTTCCACCTCCTTCATTTAACATTAATTTCCCACTTGGAGCCCTCCAGTGAGAATAAGCTCTTTAAAGCGATCATTTTCATCTATGACCGGGACTTTTTTTCCCTTTTTGCCATGAAGATTGAAACCAGGGCCTCACAAATGCAGGTAAGCACTCTAGTACTGAGCTTTATCCCCAGATGAATCAGGAAATTCTTCAGAGGACATTCAAATGTACTCCCTCTCACTATGGAGTTATTTAGTTGCAAGAGACAGTTCTCAAGCTGACTAAAACAGTAATGTTGGCAGAGGGAGGTGGTTTAAGAACATAAAAATCTCACTGACAAGTTAGCAACCCAGGATAGAAAAGTAAAACTAGCTAGGCATCACAGGGACAGGAGTTATGAATTAGTTTTCTCAGGCTCCCCTCTCTCTAGCGCTATTATAATTTCCGCTCATTCCCATCAGCTTCTAGATCACACACAGTCCAACATTAATGCTCTAGGGCAGTGATGGTGAACCTACGCCATGTGCTGCAGTGGGCTCTTTGTATCATTGAAAGCTCTTAAAATGTTCACCATCACTTCTCTAAGGTATTCCTACATAACCAGTTCGAAGGGCTCATCACTTCGTTTTTTTGAGGGGGCTGGCAGTCCAAGGGATCAAACTCAGGATCTTGTGTTTGCAAGGCAGGTGGTGGCACCACTGAGCCAAATCCTCAGCCAATCAGTTATTAGTTTTGGGTTTTTTTTTTTTTTTTTAACTATAAGATTCTTTGAAATAAGTGAATTGGCCTTGTTTATGGATTGAATCTTGGTTAAATGTTCTGACCTTAGTGTAATTACCTATGACTGAGGTAGTCATAACCTGCAAACACAACTCTCTAGGCTTGTTTTTTTGTAGATCTGGCTGTCCTTGAGTTTAGACTTGAACTCACAGCAATCCTTTTGCCTCTGCCTCCCAAATGCTGGGATTACAAGCGTGAGCCACCACACCAGGCTTTGTGGTATGGGGTTCTGACTGCTGCTGGGTGTGAGTCTCCACGACCCTCAGCCCTTGCACTTCCAAGGCAGGCTCGGAATCACTGAGCTAAATCCCCCGCCCTCTAGATTTGTTTTGGGACAAGTGCTGGGAATTGAAACCAAGGCAAAGTGCATGCATTGTCACAGAGCTATACCCTCATCTCCTAGCTATACCCTTTGAGAATTTGTGGATGAGTAACAGTTTCAGAGTATGTGAGTTTGGCTTAATATACTGTGGCAACAACCTTGTCTAGAAGTTTATTCTGTAACACCTTTAAAGTGACAGTAGCACTTACTTTATCCTTGATATGTTTTAACAGATGCTACTTCATAACAATTGTAATAGCAGAGGTAAGAACTGGTACCTATGTTACAGAAACAATCTCAAGGTCTCTGAACATTGTGGCCTTGGGGATGACCTGATGTTCAGTGAGATAACACTTGTAATAGGGTACACTTACCTACAGTAGGCTGATCTCTTTAGTATGAGGCCCTCTGAGGCATGTCGACAAATTTGTGTATGATATATATATAAAATTTGCCATTTATTCATTTTTATCTTTATCTAACCATTTAGAAGATTCCAAGGAACCTTGTTTACAGAGGAAATGCACAAAGGCCCTATTAAAAGGGTATCAGTCAGACCATAGTCTACAAAAATGGCACCTTCTGAACACAACAGATATGAATGATGGCTCTTAAAGTTGTATGCTACACCAGTTCTGGTAAAACGGCTGGGGTAGTGTAGGTAGGAAAGCTGATCTCTACCTTAAAACCTGTGGTTTCTTCTTTTATTAAACTACAGCTTATAGGAGTGAAACATATTTAGGGCTAAACATTACATTAAAATGAAAAACAAATCAAACATATCCCAGGTAAGGGTTTTTCATGAAAACCTGGTAGATTTTTAAAAATGAATTTAATGGAATCCTATATGCACTACTTAACAATAAATTTATGTATTCTTAAATAACTGTTTAATACGAAAAAGTAAATGTAAGGGCCCAAACATTTATTTTGTGCTTCTTTAAAACAAGATTTACCAAAAAATAAAGACTAACCTTGAAAGCTAAGACTGAATCAATTTTCCACTGACATATTTTGAATTATTCCCAGAATTTAAGGTCAGCTTTAGAAAATGCTGCTATGGTTATGTTGGGAGAAAAAAAAATCCCACCTAATTAAAAAAAAAAAAGCACATATTTAGCAGGAATATGTCTGAATACAGGAATATTACTTTGGGTTAAAAATTCTAATATTCTTTGTCCAGAAGAGGTGAAGGTATGAAAAATATAAAAAAGAATACTGGCTCACAGTACATACAAAAAACTAGATATTAAGAGTTGCTGTCAACAGGATAAAAGGGAATACTGATAGATATTCTCAGGGTGAGTACCTAGAATGTGACCAAAATGAAAAAAGAGCCAGAAGCTGTACATTGTTTTGTGAGTACTAATAAAAATAAAAACATCTGTAATACATAGTAAAATTCCTACCTAGAGAATTTTTAAAATGAGATTCACAGAACTGCAACAGCTGAAGAAACTTTAGATTTAGAAACCTCTCATTTGACTGATGAACCTCACAATATAGTTCAGTGACCTGCTGAAGGTCACATGACAACAGTCTGGACTAGAACAAGAGTTAGATCTAGATGTGTTTGTCTCTGTACTCCACATTATCTGTCCCTAATCATTTGAAGTGTTTCTCCTAATTCTCTCTCCTCTACAGCATGCCTCTTTAAGGCACTTAGAGGAACAGAATTGTAGATTACGTTTAGACTATGTATAACTACTGATCTAACAATGAGACATTATTTCAGCACTAAAGTACTTGTGTGGGGAAAACAGAAGAAATACAAAAGAAAATCTATGACAACAATAAGAGAAGCACATGAAGGAATATATTCTTCTTTTGTAGTTATTTGGTTACTGTTATTTTATTTTAAGTCCATATATTATATAAAACATAACAGAGAAATCAGACTTATAAACTGAAGTGTTTGGATGAAAAAACACAAGAGCTTTGCCTTTGTGTCTATAGATCTCTCAGTAAAATTGTTGGGTTTTTGTTTTCCTTTTTTATTTTTTTAAGATAGTCTCATGATGTAGTTCAGGCTGTCCTAGAATTCATTATATAGCACACACTGGCCTCATGGTACATGGGCCACCATGCCTGGTTAAACTGTTGGTCTTACACTTTAGCTATCAAATAAAGACATCTAGCTTAAAACAGAAAGTTGATATGCTGCAAGACTAAACTGTAGCTTGGTGATTGACCAGAAAATGAGATTTTCTAAATCTTACCCTAAACTGTTGGCCATAACAAATGCTGATATGCAAAAGCCAAGCTTTTATCAGACAGCAAGAGGGAAACTTGAGTGGATGAATGCAATTTACCTCCAAGCTCTCTGAAAGGAAGTTGAAAAATAAATACTATATTTTACCAGTGCTCTCTACAAAGCATTATTCTAAGCATGCAGGAGGTTGTGAGCAGCTACATCAATAAAGTCCAAATCCAGAGGTAGGTTCAAGGCCAAAAGTAGGAGAGTGAAGTAATCCTTCTAGAGCTAGTTATCATTTCACAGACGGCGCATTTGTGCTGGAGGATGAGCCAATGGCCTATTTTCTTCTCAATTCAAAGGACATTCCCAGTTTCAACCTTGCTGAAAAAGGCATTCTTGCACTTGCTACTGGGAACAGCTAGGACACAGGGTAAGGCTGGCATAAAATTATTAGCAAGCACATGCTAGCTATTCCAGTTTGAAATCTACCAAACCGCAAAAGCAAGCAGCAATAAAAAATTGAAGATGAACTGTTGTACAATTGAGAGAGGTCCCTTAACTCTACGGAGAACATCTTTCTCAAGCTAGGTGGAAGATAAGAAACAGTATTACCAAAGGTGACTAGGTCACTTAATAACCAAAAAGTAGGGAAAGAAAGCATTTAGAAAGAAAGATGGTGGAGCTGGTGGTATAAGTCAGTGGTAAAACACTTGCCTCATATGTGTGAGGTACATGGCTTGATCACCAATACTGTTAAGGAAATGGGAGTGGGGAGAGGAAATAAGAGTAAAAGAAATTCTTTTTGGGTCTGACCAGATAAATGAATCTAAGGTAACTACACCAAAGTTAAGTGACCTATTACTCCAATATAAGACTGAAGGTAAAATATTTTAAGACATCTTTTAAAATTTTTTCTGGTTTTCTGAGACAGGGTCTTG
>PVIR01045381.1:0-10755 GCA_004026965.1 Petromus typicus
CCTCAAATCTTAAGTCATGATATTATCTGTTTAAATCCTTGGCATAATCTCCATCCAGTAAGAGTGAACCAGGATACAAAGACAAGTTCTTCCTGCCTTGGACAGTTCACATACTCCCCTCTTCAATCAACACTCCCTCCCACTCTACAGTAACTCCTCATTCAGGGACATATAAAATTATTCAGGTGATTATTCAGGTGCTGACTTCCTGTGAGGAGATGGAGCCTGCCTGCAGATAAAGGTCGCTGGAGATGGGAGCTGAAAGGGTGTTTCTCCCTCCACGATCATAGTTTCTCTGTTTCCTTGCCATCATGACCTGAAGAACTGTCTTCTGCCAAGGCCCTTCTGTCGTTTCAGTGTTTACCCTAGCTAAACATGGACTGAAACTGCCACGTCCCCTTCCGAGGGCTACTCATCTGGCATCGAACTACAGGCGGGGGTCATCACGCGGAGACGAAATGGTGGAGAAGCCTTTATTGCCAATGCTCTCAGCACTTATATACAGCCCCACTTCCTTGTTCCCAACCGCCCCAAACTAGCCTTATAGGGGGCAGTCCTTGTCTATTTTCCCTTAATCACTGTGGCCCGGAGCTATGTACGTGCCGCCTTGTACTTCCTTTATGGAGTCGGCATTGTTTAGCCCACAGAAACTTCGTAAGTGTGAGTGAAAATAAATCTCTCCTTCAAGTAACGAGTGTTGGCTATTTCACCTCAGGTTTGAGGAAAGGACTTAAGATGAGTTAAATAAAAATTTTTAAAAAAATAATCAGCCAGGCTTGGTGATGCACATTTTGTAATCCCAGCTGTTAAGGAGGCTGAGCCAAGAGACTGAAAATTTGAGATCTGTTTGGGTAATTTAGTGATGCCCTATCTCAAAACGTGGGGGAGGCTATAGTGTGGGGAACCATTTCCTACAGTGCCATGGCTGTCTTCTTCTCTCCCTGTCAGCAGGCCTGGAAGTCTGCTCCAGGCGGGCGCGCCCTGATAATTCCAGCAGCCTGCACCACACCGGAAGCTGCCCAGTGCCCATGGATGATCTGCTGTCTTTTTAGATTGCTGCCCTTAGCTGCCTGCGAGGGAGAGGGGGTTAAACTGGTGTCTGGATCGGAGCCCAGGACTGTTCACCTCCCTCAAAAGAACTGCTGCTTTCTGCAAAAAAACAACTTAAAGCAGTCTCTGTACTGTGACCTGAGAAGCAGATACACACAGAGATAGCCACCTGTTCTTTTAACTTTGAAGTAGCAAGTCAAGAAAGCAGCTATTTATTAAGTAGATAATAGAGAGCTAGGAATAACTTGAAAGAAGTGATTGAAGAATGATGCATTGACTACTATAAATAATCACATTGATTCTAACTTTTTTTACTTTTCTACACATAAGCGAAACTAATCAGCACGTAAGCACTGCCTAAAAGATGTATAGAAAGAGGCTGAGAAGTAAACGCAGCACTTGTTCAGTACTGACTGAAGAGTCCACCTGATCCCTAACTTTACTATCTCGTATCTTTTTTATCTCTCAATCTTCACCCCTTGGCCTTGCAACCCCATTGTTCTGCCGGGCAGGTCCCAGTAGTGTAGGTAAGTGGTGCAGCACCCTGGGTTAAATCCCTAATATCACAAAGAAAGCAAGGAGCAGAAGAAATAATTAGTAAAGTCTAGAATGTGGACCATTCTGTAAGGAGGCCTAGGTTCTTCAATAAATCCATTTTTATAAAAATACTGGATTGAAAGGGGAACTGCCATAGAATAAGACAGAAGAGATACAACTGACTAAATGCAACAGTGAATTTTATTTGGAACCTGACTAGAATAAGACAACTGTGTAAAGTCATATTTCAGACAATTGGGGACCAGTTGTTCAAAAAGAAAGAAAGAAAATAAAAAGCCCTCTTTAAAAAGCTTAGAAAGCATTCTGATAATAACATTGTGAAATGGCTGCAAGTTTTTAGGGGGGGAAATGGAGGAGCGAACGTAACAGGAATCCTCCACCAAGAGGAAAAGATAAAGAATGGGGCAGTGAGAATGAGGGTCGCAAGTTCAGTGGTGACACAGGACTCGGGGGCAAACTCCTTCGATTGTTCCACACAGCTCAGGCTGGAGACTGTCGGTGGTGAAAACAGGCGCGTCGCTGTCACTTCGCCCACCCCTGAGAAGCCACCACGCAGTCCCGCAGAAGAGGGCGCCCGCGGCTACGCACGACTTAGATCTTCCTGGCAACGCGAGGGAGGCGGAAGTCGCAACAGAGGGCGGAAGCGGAAGTCGCAACAGAGGACGGAAGCGGAAGTCGCGCGTGCCTCCTTTCAGTGCGCCTGCGTGGACGATTCACTTCCTGCTCTTCCACGCCCTTGGTGGTTCGAGGACGTTGGCCCCTGAAGCGCGGCTCATGGCCCGGGTGTCAAGGTCTCGTTCTCCCGGGGGCACGCGGGGCGCTCTGCGAGGCCGTCGCAGCTCATCGGAGACCCCGCCGCCCGTGTGGACCACAAGCTCTCCCTCCGGCGGCCGTTCCCGCTCTCGCTCCCCCGGCCACGAGGTTCCAAGGCCTCCGTGGGGTGGGCCGGGCGTCCGCCCTTGTCGCCTAGCCAGGCGCTCGGGATCCCGGGAGCGGGACCCTGGGCCGCGCAGATATAGCCCGTCGCACTGCTTTTCCATCTGCTATGGTGGATACCGCTACCACCACCGCTATGCGGACAGCTGGCAGTCTGCAGAAGACTGTGAGAAAGAAAAGGAGGAAAGCTGTCGGCAGCGGAGGCTGAGAGAGAGAGAGAGGATTGGGGAACTGGGAGCGCCAGAGGTGTGGGGGCTGTCCCCAAAGTCCCCTGAGCCGGATTCCGATGAACATACTCCAGTTGAAGTTGAGGTGGAACACAAGAAAAGCAGCGGTTCAGAATCCAGCTCTGAAGAAAAGATGAAGACCCGTTCAAAAAAGAAAAAAAGAAAGAAAACGTCCTATAAGAGAAAGCATAGAAATTATTGTTATAATGACAGTTATTCAGAGTCTGACAGTAATTCTAGCTCTGAGGAAGATAAAAAGAGAGTCAAAAAAGCCAAAAGGAAAGAGAAGAGAAAGAAGCACAAAAGAAAACCCAAGAAAAAGAGTAAGAAGTCGAAAAATGTCAGTGACACAAAGTGTAAAGCTTCAGAAGAGAAGTTGCCAGAAAATACCTGGATCAAGCAGACAGAGACTACAGATACCGTGAATTTATTAATAGGTCCAGAAGCACCGATAATACATAGCTGTCAAGAGGAGAAGCCTTTAAGTTATGGCCATGCTCTGCTTCCAGGAGAAGGTGCCGCTATGGCAGAGTATGTAAAAGCTGGAAAGCGAATCCCACGAAGAGGTGAAATTGGATTGACAAGTCAGGAGATTGCCTCGTTTGAATGCTCAGGGTATGTCATGAGTGGTAGTAGACATCGAAGAATGGAGGCTGTACGACTGCGTAAAGAGAACCAGATTTACAGTGCTGATGAGAAGAGAGCCCTTGCATCCTTTAACCAAGAAGAGAGACGAAACAGAGAGAATAAAATTCTAGCCAGTTTCCGCGAGATGGTGTACAGAAAGACAAAAGGGAAAGATGACAAGTGAAGACATGCTTTTGACACAGCAGGACTTTTGTCAACAACAGTTTTATGTAACTGCACTGTGCTTAGTATTATAAGTCTTTACAGTCCGTTTGTTACACCTTTCTCATGAAAAAGCTTTTTGAGATAGTGCACATGGTTTTTAAAAAGATACAAACATTACCGGAGTAGAGTTAGTAAAAGGTGACCCTGTCATTGCAATCCCTCATTCCTTCCCCCCCCCAAATCTATGTATTACTATGTAGGCTTTGTAGCCTGAACTATAAAAAACTACTTTGTCTCAAAAACAAAACCATGTCTGTATTCCTCTGGGGAAATTATATTATTCATATATATATAATGTGAAAAAGCCAGCTACAAAACAATTTAGGGAAATCCTATTTTTGAAAAGTAAATATATGAATATCAAACATTTTGAAAAGAAATGCACAAAATGGTAAAAACACTTATCTACAGGTCTTGGAAAAATGTAGTAATTCTTTTATTCACAATTTTCTTATTACTCTACCATGATTATATTTTTCTAAGGTAATAAAATATCTTAACTATGAAGATTATGTAGATGCATAGTCAGAGACTTATGTCAGATTTAAAAATAGGCAAATACTCTAAAAAACGAAACAAACCCAAAAAGACCCATAGGCTGTGCTGAAATGTAAGTGGAATTTAATGTAAATATAGGGAGTTACGCCTGCCTGCTACACCTCCTCTCTTTCATCCCTTAGGTTTGCTAATGTCTAGCCGTGTAACACCCCTCATGTGGATAAAATCAATATAGGTTTAAAATGGGAAGAATAACAGCTACAGAACCCCTCGCACTAGCTCGGGTGCAGGCCCCGCCTAGCTGGGCTGGGCTACCACGCCTCCTTTAGGAGTCCTAGGCAGGAACCAACGAGTGGTAGTCTTCCGCGGTCCTAGAGCGGAGAGGGAAGCGCCTGGCAAGCAGGGTCTGGGGAGCGTTTGGTGCTGCGGCCCAGGTGGGGCTTGGGCTTCAATTGGAGCTTCGGGGCAGCCGCTGGGCCTTGGGGGCGGCAGGGTCTGGAGGCGCGGAGAAGCCTGCGCGAGAGGAGCTCCGGTACGCGCGACTGCGTCCGGGGCCCACCGGCGCCGAAGGTGGGCCTGCCCGAGAGCAAGTTCCGAGCGCGGCCGAGCGCGAGGTCAGCCTGGGCAGCTTCGCAGGGACCTGCGGGTAGATGGAGGAGCAGCGAGGGCCGAGGCCTGCGGCCGGGAGTTGTTCCGCGCGAGGCGGAGTGCGCTGGCGGGGAGGAGCCAGAGATGCGGCGTGAGGGATAGGAAAAGGCATTGTGTTGTGTGAGAAGTGGACCTTCACTTACTGTGAGTTTTTGGAGGACTTTTAGCAAAGGCAAGAAGTGATCTGACTTTCGTCTACAACAAAGCGTCTGTAGTTAGGAAGTCCTCAGGAGAACAGCTTGGGAAATAGACAGTTGGGCCTGTGATGTAGCTGTGATTCGTTTAGTTAGATTACTGTTTTTGCTTTTTACTGGATCCGTTGCGAAGTACAGAAATAAAGAAGACAGAGATAAATCCAAGAAGGGCTGAGGATGCAAGAGACTGGAGGGGAGATCTGAGGTCTTTAGGACCTTGTGTAAATTCTTGAACTGCCATGACTGATTCCGTATCTGAACAGTGAGGTTAAAGAAGACACTTCTCGGTAAGGCAGTGTGGAGATTGAATGAACGAAAACGGGTAGAATGGCGGCGCTGCCTTGTTACTGAGAAATAAATTGTGAGTGGACATTAACTAGAAAGCTAGAAGGTCTTTTTGGTAGAAGGGATAGGATATGTAAGGACCTAGGAGCAAGAAACTATTCCAAGTTGGAGAAACTTGGTTAGATCATAAGAAAGATTTAAAGTATATAAAATGTTTTGAACTCGAACTTAAGGGTAATGTGAGCCAATACGTGTAATAGGCACAGCAAATATGCAGTGTTTCATTTTCTCTTTAGAAAAACCACTGATTGCAATGTGCAACATATTGGTGCACCGGAAAGAACACTGCAGTAGTGAGTGGAAGGCAATGGCAGAGGGAGTAGGGATGAATGGATTTGAGGGATTTTTAAGTACCAAAGTTAATTAAACTTGTGCGTGGGAATGTAGTTCAGTGGTGCTTGCTGCCTGCCCGGCAACCACAAGGTCCTGAGTTTGATCCTTGGTACCACACACACATACAAATTTGAGGTTGATCAGGTGTGTGGGATATGAAAGGAGGACATTTCTGGCTCAGGTAGTCAGATGGAGATCTCACAGAAGACACGTTATGAAGTTATTAGACATGGTGTTGATATTTAATGGCATAGGAATCAGCCACCACTAATTCAGCATCATCAGTATACACTTGAATTAAAGTTCTCTGGAGACAGACCCAGTATGTATACTGGGCAGTTGATTAACTGATACGTGTCTGAAAAGACACTTGTAGTACAGAATTGGTTCATCTGATTATGGAAGATGGTGAGTTCCAGGATCTTCAGGATGAGGTACCAAACTTGAGACCCAAAAGAGCAAATGCTTTTGTTTTAGTACAAGCCAAAAGCCCAAGAATCTTGAAGATGGATGATGTAGGTGCTCTGAAAGCCACTTCAAGTTTGAAGGCAGGGGGATAAAGCTGGCATTTCAGCTTGTAGGCTTTCAGTCAGGAAGACTTCTGTCTTGTTTGTAATAGTCAATGTTTTTGTACTGGCCAGATTATCAGCTAATACCATGAGGCCCACAACACTCCCCAGGGCAACAGTCGATCTATAGTCTATTGACTTTAATGTTAATCTCATTCAAAACACAAATATCCAGAATAATATTTGACCAAATGTGGTATATATGCACTTACCATACAAAGTTGAAACATAAAATTATCACAAGACCAAACTAATATTTTCTGGCTAACAATCTTCACTTTCTTAGACTTTTCATCTCCTCTAAGATTATCAGTATGAACTCAGGCATGGTAGTACAAAAATAAGGATACTAGCATTTGTCTTTTAAGAATTGAAGTCATAGGGCGGGGATATTGTTCAGTGACACTACATCTGCCTGGCAAGCTCAGGGTCCTAAGTTCAACCCCTAGTGCCGCTAAAGAAAAAACAATTGAAATCCTGGAGGATTGGTCTAGACAGGGTCTCGTGATTTATTCCACGCTGGCCTCAAACTAGCTGTTCTCCTGCCTCAGCTTCCTGAGTGCCGAGATTATAGGTGTGGACCACCACAACTGGTTTAATTCCTTTATTGACCAAAAAACCTCCCATATTTATCAGATAGAACACACCTGTAATCCTTGCAGGTCAGGAGGCTGAGCCAGGAGAATCACAAGCTTATGACCAGTCTGAAATTTGCTAATGTACTGTCTCAGTTAAGAAACAATGCTGGGGATGTAGCTTAGCATGAAGGCTCTAGGTTCAGTCTGCAGTACTACAAGAAAAACTCCAGCTGGGTCTGTTAGTATGTGCACATCCAGAAGCATAAAACAACAACATATATTTGGAACCTAGCCAAGCACAGCCACTATCTGAGTCAGCCTTCCATCTCCTCACCACCTGACATGTACATTGTTCCAAAGACATATGTTAGCTTCTGGCAGAGACTGTCTCGCTGTTTTTGGAGAGTCAAGAGTGGCTAAATCTGGAATAGAAAGGCCTGCCTCGGGGGGTGATGGTCAGTTACCAGAGTTCATCTTTGATATGTTGGGTTCTGTAGGGTTCTAGGTACCAAATAGGCTGAAGGAATTACAAGTCTGTCACCTGAGCTATCTGGACTCAAAAGTAAATCATCAGCCTAAAGACAGAAACTCCCAAATTTGCTTCTACCTTAGTCTTCCTAGTTTGTTCCCTGTTTCTGTCCTTCCATTCATTCTTTATGAAAGAGTATTTTTTTTGCACTCTTCCTACTTTCTTATTTCCATGGCAGGTAGGCTATTCTCATTCCACTACTGACATTGTCTCCACAGAGATCACCAGTGGTACCTGTGTTTTTTGTTTTTTGCAGTACCTGGCATTGAACTCAGGGCCTTGCATTTGCAGGCAGTGGTGCGCCACCGAACAACATCTTTGACCCTTCTGTGTTTATAATTAAGTGTGTATGTCAAATTTTAAGTCACTCAACCTTCTTGGAGCATTGCATTTTTGACCACTGCTTCCTTATTCTATTTAAAAGGGTTTCTTTCTGTTACTTATAATTATTCATTTACCTTATAATCTCTGTGACATTTTACAAATGAGTAAGCTAGGTCTATGGGAGGATAAGGTAACGTGGCTTCTAAGTGATAGAGCTGGTTTGGAACTCAGGCTTGCTTGAGGACTGGAGGCTTTTCTACCACCATATACTTACAAAAGTAGACTTCCTTGGCCTTTCTAGATACTACCTTTATTCTTCTTCACCTCCAGTTCCTCTTCAGTTCTCTTCCTTGCACACAGATGTTTACCAGGTTTCCACCCATAATGACTACTGTGCTGAAGACCTAACTCAGACTTCTGCCTATACCACCATTTACCGTTTCCCTTCCCAGCTAAGTGTCTTCTCACCTGCAGCGATCCTCTTATGACCTGCTACTGAGAAGTAGTTGCTTCATCTCACTCTGCCAGCAGCTTGCGCCTCTCTTCATAGTGGCACTTAGTCCACCGGCCCATGTGGGTTACTTACAGTAAGCAATTATCATAGTACTTATAGCAAGCAACTACTTATTGATAGTACTTTACTACACTTAAGATTTCTTGAGCTAGGTGTGGTGGTATACACCTGTGAAGCAGAAGGATCGCTGTGAGTTCAAAGCCAGTCTGAATTACATCCTGAAATCCTGTCTCAAAAAACAAAACAGGGGCCAGGGATGTAGCTCAGTGGTGCCACACTGCCCCACCAAGCCCAAGATCCTGTCCTCAGTTAGATCCCAGGTACTAGAACCAACCCCCCACCAGAAAAGAAAAAAAAAATGTTCTTAAGAATCAGCAGGAGAGTCATGAGGTTGTCTTTTATTCTCAGCAACTTAGCAACTGTTCCAAAGTGAAGAATCAGTGGATGAGTTAGTCTGGCACTGCCGTTAATGAACATCAAAGCAGTTACACTGTATTTATTTTGTACCGCTCACCTACACACATTTTGAGAATTTTCAAATCTCTCAGAAAAATTGAAAGAATATGTTTAATACCTTCATGTACCAGCAGTTAATTTTTGCTATATTTGCATTTTCTGTCACTTTACAAACTGTTCGTTTTACCTGAGACATTTGAAAGTAAGTTTCAGCATGCTTCTTCTGAAAATAAAGATTTTCTTTTTCTTAATCACAAAGTGTTTTGGATCTAAAGGAATTCTGTATTGGAATTGTTAGCAGTTTCCTGTGAAGAGCTAGACAGTGAGCGTTCTCAGCTCTGAGTGGTATGATCCCTGTGGCAACTACTATATTTGCAGCTGTATGCAGAGGCAGATGTAGCAGTATTTAAGCAAGTTAGTGTAGTTGTATTATAGTAAGGGAATACATAACCAGGATTCAGGTCCCACTTGGTCTCTTGTCTATAGTTTGCCAACTCATTCTGGTACATCATTTACATTCAGATTTCTGAATTCTTCAAAATGATTTGAAAAAAATATTTGTGAGCTTTTAAGAAAATTCACATGTAATATTTTGTTGTCACTTATAGATGAATTATATTCTGGGTTTATCTCAGAATTTCCATTTTACTAGATTCATGGTAAACATTTTTAGTAAAAGTGCTAAGTAGATACCAAGGCACATAATGACAGTTATCTACTGGTGTTGCTACCTTTGATATTTGGTTCAGTGTGTGACTTCCAGAGAACTCCTTTTCCCCCCTTGTAATTAACACACAGTCTGCATGGCATTTCTGGAGATAGATAAAGTCCTGTTCTTTTACTGTCTTTACTTAGCAGTTTTAGCAATCTTTTATGGTCCTAGTATGAATCATTTATTTTGGTGGTTATAAAGTGTTCATTTTTAAAAATTATTATTGCTGCTCTGTTAGCTGACAATCTTCTAAAAGTTTTTTCATTTCATTTATATACTTAGGAAAAAGGCTGATTCAAAGAAAAGCAACTGTAGATAAATAGTAGTAAATTTATAAACCTAAGAAGAGTTTTTGCAATTGTTATTACATGGTTCTTGCTATTATATTTTTAGAAGCACCCTTCCCAATACCACCAAAAGAAAGTTCTCCATAGCAGAGAGTACAGCCTGGAGTTGGGGATGGCTACCACACTGGTGAGTGTACCCTGGCTCCCTGAATCGGAGGGGAAGCCTTTGGTTGTGAAGGAAGACCAGTGCCTTCCTGGGGGATTGGCCAGAGGCCTGATTCTGGGGGTCTCAGCAGGCCAGAGTCAGCTACCCAGCACCTCAAGAGACCAGTAAGAGAAAGACAGTGGAGGTGAAGCAAGTCAGGAATTTATTGTTCAGAGTGAGCAAGTTTGGAAGAAACATGGAGATCAGTCAGGGTCTTAGGTCCTAAGCCCTGTCTTTGAGGCTTTGGTAAGCTTCAGCATTCTACAGGGCACGGACAAACAGGAGGGGCAAGAAGTATACGCGTCCAAGCAGTGAGTCAGACTGGGCTGGTTGATTATTATCTCAGTTCGGTTCTGCAGCAACATTTTGCTGCCAGTGGGCAGGTCGTTATTGCTGGAGGAGGTTGTCGGTACCTGTTGGAAGATGACTGCTTCTCCTGGGTGGGGGGGTCGGGTGGGGGGACAGTCTTGATATCCATCCTAGGGTGATGACTTCTGGTGGGGGGCAAACTAGTTCCCATTATAGGGCAATATGCCGTCAGGATTCTGTTCCTAGAGTCTTAGCTTGGTGTCATTGGCCTTGAAGGGGACCCAGAGATGCTGGGTAAATTTAGGGATGGTGACTGGTATTATTAGGTTTTAGATGGACACTCCTTAAGTGATTCACTACTGTGTGTAGAGTTGAGCAGGAATCAGACTCAGTTTGAGGTAGCAAAGAAAAACAGTGGCAGGCCAAAGTAAATACTCAGTGCTTTTAGCAAAACCAGCAGTTAAGTCACTATTACAACTACTCTATTTAGGAACAGGGACTCCAGCCGCAAAGAAACAGCAAAGGCCTTGGACAGGAGCCATTGTGCAAACAGTTCAGGCAGTTGCGCTATGAAGAAACTGCAGGGCCCCGGGAGGCGCTGCGCCGGCTCCGTGAGCTCTGCCACCAGTGG
>PVIR01045382.1:0-10753 GCA_004026965.1 Petromus typicus
TATACAATTTAGGTGCGAACGTTGGCACAGGTGGCACAGATTCCTTCCCCACTCATACCAAAGTCTTTGATCCATTCTGAACTGACTTTTGTACAACTGAGGCTAAGGGTCCAGTTCAGTCCTGCGCGTGGAGATCCGGTCTCCCAGCACCACTTGTTAAGGAGGCTGTCCTTTCTCCGACATACGTGTGTGCCTCTCTGTTCAGTTCCTGGGTTTCTTTGTGTCCCCTGTTCTTTTCCACTAGCCCACATGTCTATTTTTGTGCCGATTCCCTGCTGTTCTTCTTACTGTGATGTTGTAGCATAATTTGAAGTCGGGTATTGCGATCCCTCTGGCTAGGATTATTTGGCTATTCTGCGTCTTTTGTGCTTCCCGGGACGTCTAGAGGTAAACTGTGACACCAGGGTTTGGGCCGAGGGGCCTGCAAAGATATAGCTTCACGGGTTCAGAGTTTCCACTGGGGACGATGAAAGGACTCTGGAGACTGGATACGATAATCTGATCCTAGTCAACACTACTGAGCTGTACACTTAACATGGTGAAGATGATAAGTTGTATGGTTTTGGTGGTTTTGTACAATTAAAAATCTTAAGCACATAAGCTGCAGCTCTGTCCCAGTCCTTACCTAACACAGGCAAGGCCACGGCCCCATCTCCAGCCCCACAAAACGAAAGTCCTGATACTCGGCATCTGTGCCTCAACTTCCTTATGTGAAAGAAGGAAGCACCAGACCATTTACTCCATGAGGTCATAGTTCACGCCAGGGCCCAACCACCTCTGCAGCCTCATGCCAGGGGTCTTTGCTGTCAATGTCGCCTGTGAGGAGGCCAGGGAGAGGCCAGGGTGACAGGGCCCCTCGGAGGTGCTCAGAGGCACATCCACGCTGGGGTCCTGAGTGTCTGGTCATCAGAAGGTCTGTCAGTCCCAGTCATTTTGACTCTAATAATTTGGATTTATGATCATCTCCTCACCACAGACTGGGGGAGCTGACTCGTTCTCACTGTAGCTCAGTGGTAGACTGTGCGCAGGGGTGACTGCAAAATTCCCTAAGAGAATAAACTGCCTTTAACACCTTTCACAGACTGTTCTATCTTCTGCTCAAACAGATTCTCATACAAATATTTTTCTTAATGCATTCCTTAAAATTGTTTTTTTTAATTTTGATAAAATATATATAATATAAAATTTACTGTCTTAACCATTTTATCTTTTTAAGTGTATGTTTCAGGACTGTTGAGTACATTCCCACTGTGAATTTTAAAAATGTGCTTATGAAAATTTCACAAAAATATGACATACAATCACATCTCATTAAAAGCGTTCATAGAAAGAAAAACACACCCTCTCTTGACAATCTGGGCAGTGTGCACTCTGACCGAGCTGCAGTCTGCCACCCCGAAGCCCAGGCCTGGGCTCCCTGCCCCTCCCCAGATCCCCTCCGTGGGGCTCGAGGGACAAGGCACTGAGTGGAGCCCCGAAGTCTTATTTCCCGTGAAGCTCAGCCTCGGGGAAACACGGACACAGTAGACAAACCCTGTGGCGGGGGGTGAGGCCAGACTGGGCAGCCTGAGCCGGTTCATCAGCCCTGGGCAACCACGTGGACCAGTGCCCAGGGCTGCCTGGCACTGAGGATGCCTGGGACGAGAGCCACAAGGCCCTTGGGCCACTCCCGCTGGGAACGCGGGGCACTTTGACTTTTCTTTCATCTTTGTATTTTACAGCTTTATTGAGGTAGAACAGACACACAATATACTGCACACGGTTAAAGTGCACACTTCAATTAAGTCCTGAATCTGTGAAAACCTGCAAAACTGAGACAGGAAAGATGGACTCCTCTCTCCCCAAGGTGGACTTTTTATTTCTCCCCTGCAACTGCTCCAAGTTTCTTAAAGCCGACACTGGGACATCAGGGCCCCACGGCCTGCTGGGAGCTGCCTGTTCCAAGGGCTCACATTGAGAGCTGAGAACCAGACAGCGCTCAGGGGTGTGGACACTCACAGAGCCGCACGATCCAGCTCCGGGCCTCTCATGACCTGGGGAAAAGATCCCTGGGCTGATGGGGACATCTCAGTGGCAGGAATAGGAGCCCACCCCTTTAGCCGCCCTGGGAAGGCAAACGATGGTGATGGTCGTCGGCAAGCGAGGAGCAACGGGAAACCTAGCCTGTGTCTGATTTCCACCTCACACGTAGCCAAGGACCCTGTCAGCCAGTGACAAAAGCGTCACCACAGATGATGACTGTATCTTTCCCCAAGTATTCTTTGTAATTTTTTTCCTGCTCTGCACCCCTCAGACCCCCCACTTCCACTCAGGCAACCCCTATCTGCTTTTTGTCCCTATAGATTTACCTCAGTTTACAGAATTTTGCATGTACGGAGTAGTACACTGTGTGTGCAGGTGTGTGTATTATGTACTTTTTAAGACACGGATTTCCTTTCACTCAGCCGTGTGTACTCTGAGGTGCATTCATCGTTGCCATATCGAGGCCTTGCTTTTATAGCCACTTCGGTGCCGTGGCATTGATTCTCCATAACTTAGTCACTTGACAGCTTCGCAGTGTTTGGGTTGCGTCCTGTGGGGCCTTCATAGATGAAGCTACCATGAGCATTTGTGTCCCCAGATGCCATGTACTTCCTCCTCTCCTGGGTAAATAAATAGCAAGGCGAGGAACAAGGGACCACAGGATCCATGTCAAGGAGACTGGCTGAGGAGTGTAGAGCTGACAGAAGCAGGAACACAAAGTCTCTTTCTGCTCTTTGCTGTTTGCCAGAAGGGAGAAAACAAATCCTCCTATACAGGAGAAGCGGCTTAGCAGCCTTCGGCGAGTTCCAGCAGACACCAAGGTGCCAAAGAAGAGGAGGCAGACCTTACTTACTTCATTAGTTTCATTGGTTTTCCCCGTTAGAAAGTGTGTGTGGTGACACACACTTGTGCTTCCAGAACTCTTGGAAGCTGAGGTAGAAGATGAAAAGTTTGAGCCCATCCTGGGCAATTTAGCAAGATCTCATCGAGAGAGAGAAAGAGAGAGAGAGAGGGAGAGAGAGACAGCGCCTAGGGATGTAGCTATTCAAAGGCCCTGTGTTCTGTCCTGGTTCCTGGGTATGGTCTCACCTTTGTCTCTCTGTTCCTCTAAACTTCATGTTTCTGGTCTGGGGATTTAGCTCAGTGGTTCTGGCATCTTATTGGCAAGCACAAGGTCCCAAGTTTCATCCCTGGTACCACAACGCTGGGTGTGGTGGCTCATACCTGTAATCCCAATGCTTAGGGGGCAGAGGCAGGAGGATTGCCATGAGTTTGAGGCCAGCCTGGGCTACATAGTGAATTCAAGGCCAGCCTGAGCTACAAAGCAAGACCCTATCTCAAAAAACTAAAAAAATAAAATGTATGTCTTCTTTGTTAATAATTGAGCAAGGTGCCAAGCCAATCTTAGGGAGAATTACCTTCTTCTGAGGTCCAAAGGAACAAACCTATTTCCCCTGTAGACCTGTCTTCTGATGACAAGAATCTTTTTTCTGGCTAGGAGCCTACAAGGATTGAGAAAAGAAAATTCTATTTCTCTCCCCTACTGCTCCTATCCATCTAAAACTGCCTCTGTGTTCTTCAGATTCGCATAAGCCACTTGCCCGGCCTAGGCTCTCCATACCCTGCCACCTTTAGACCTCACTGGGCTGCCATATCGTACTGAGGTTTTGATTTGCATTTCCCTATTGACTGATAATTCTGGGCATCGTTTTGTGGCTTTTTTTTGGCTAGGTAACTTGTGACTTATCTTTTCATTCTCTTAATAAGCAGCAGTTTAATGAAATCTAATTTGTCTCTTTTATTTGGGATCATTTCTAAGAATTCTTCGCCTCAGAGTGAGCTCAGGGCCAGCCTGAACTATGAAGTGAAACCTGTCTCAAAAAAAAAAGAAATCTTTGCCTCACATAAGAGCATCAAGGTCTTTCTTTCTTTTGACAAGGGCTTATTACGTAGGTCAAGGTAGCCTTGAACTCATTATGTAGCTTAACGCTGGTTTGGAACTTGAGGTGATCCTCCTGCCTCAGCCTCCCAAGTGCTGAAATCACAGGTGTGCATTACCATGCCTCATTCAAGGTTTTTTTCTTATAAATTCCAACTATTTCTTCACTTTCATTTTTAGGTCTTGATGCATTTTTTAGTTAATTTTTGCACATACAAAATGGTGCAGATAGACTCTATTTACTTATACATGTATACCTAATTACTCAGCATCATTTTTCAAGAAGACATTTTTCTCCACTGACTTGCCTTGATATTTTTGCACTAGTCAGCTTTGCATTGTCCTCTTTCCTAGGGTCACCATAACAAGTCAGCAGAGACTCCAACTTAGTGGCTTAAGACAAGAGGAATTTATTAGGGCCACACTCAGTCCTAGAAGACCTACTTTTGGGTAGGCGTGATGACATGCTGCTGTCTTGGTGTTTGCAGACTCTGTACTGTCCTTCCGGTCTGCTGGTCTGATATACCAACCCCACATGTCCCGGCTCCTGGAGCTTCATTTTGTTTTAAACCAAGTAGAACAGATTCCACACTGCACTTTTTTGTTTGTTTTGGGTTTTTTGTTTTGTTTTGTTTTTTGAGATAAAGTCTAACGTTGTAATTCAGGCTGGCCTTGAACTCACTATGTAGCCCAGGCCCGCCTTGACCTCGTGGCAGTCCTCCTGCCTCTGCCTCTTGTGAGGCCTTCGTCTTGCCCTTTTTCAAAGTTGCTAGCTAGGTCCTTTGTAATTCCCTCAAACGTTAGAATGTGTGTGTCAATTCCTGAAAAGAGACTCGGCTTCTTCTAAGATGCTGTTGAATCTACTTGGGGAGAATCAACAAATTTTAACCACTTAACATCGCACCCTAGAGATCAATCGCTCCACCCAGGTCCTCATCTGGTTGCCCCTCCTACTCGCTAAGTCCCACGTTCGCTCTCTTCCTTCTTTGGTGAAAGCTGGGAGATTCATAGCATCCGAAGAGACCAGAGGACCCATTTCCTCCTGCTGGGAGTTGATCTCCACGGACAGCAGGAACGCTTCCAACAGGACAGCTCCGCCTCTGCCCTTGATCAGCGGTGCGCATCTCAGAAACGACAGCCACGAGCAGCAGCCCCTTCCTAATCCCACCTTTTCTGCTCAGGACCACGCTCAGACCTAGGGATGGGGACTGAGTGGGAATGGAGTTCTCCAGCGGCTCCAGCCGACTGGCAGACTCGCTGGGGCGCGGCGGCGGCGGCGCGGGTGGGTGGGGGGATGGGGGGTTGCACACCGGGGGTCAGGAAAGGCTGAGGCTCGGGTCAGCGTCCGCCACTGTGCTCATGGCTTCATGTCCCTGAGGCTCAGCGGTCTGTGTTTGCTAAAGCGGACCGGCCTGGGCTGCTCTCAGGTGTAGCAGCTCCGATCACCGGCCATGTGCTGATGCGCACGCGCATCTCGCAGCCGTGAGACCAGGCGGCCAGAAGCTCCCCAAAGACAAGGACGTTGCCCCCCCCCCCAGGCTGCGCCTGCTTTTAGGGGAGACCATGGGTGCCCTGGGCTCTTCGCGTGGGTCCCAGGCCTCGAATGGTTTCTCTGCTCCTCCCGCCGGAAGCCCCACTTGCAGGGGGTACACCGGGGCTCGGGGGGCCGTGGGCTTCGGGTTTCAGTGTTCAGCAATTCCAGCCCCCAGCCCCGGGCTGAGCCTCTTGGGTTTCTTGCTTATGGGAATGGGGAGGCAACTGGAAAATCTGAGATTTCCTCAATAATTTACACCCACGCGCTCCCCTGGCAGTATCACATGGCCCTGAACAAAGGCAGCGAACCTTACCCCAAGGAACACGATCCCCAAGGTCCAGGGTGAGGGCGTGAGAACAACGAGGAGGAGGAAGTTTGGAGGCTTTGGGATCCTGGGGCAGGACAGATCGGCCTGGCCTGAGCTGCCCCACCAAGGTTTCTCCATCTGGAAAAACACTCAGGTCTTTGCAGTCTTAGATGAATCCTCCTTTTGCTCCTGTGGTCTCTGGTCTGCTGCTGTTTTGTGTGCTTTTCGTTTTTTGAGATAGTATCTTGCTCTGTCGTCCAGGCTGGCCTTGAATTTAGGGTGATCCTCCTGCCTCGGCCTCCTGAGTACTAAGATTACAGGGGTACGCCATCACACCCAGCTGCCTACTTCTTGTTATCCTGTGGCACCTCCTCAGAGAGGGTCCTCGGTCACTCGTCTTCCAGTCACATGCTCATCTTTCTGTCTCCCTGCTGGATTCCCCCACGGCTGTCATCACAAATAAAACCCGCTGGAGGTTTTACTGCAGTGACTGGGAAATGAAATGGCACGGCGGGTGCTTGGATCAGGGATCCTGTGACAAGGGCTGGGTTGGGGATGGTGGTGGGGGGTGGGGGTGACAGCTGGTTCGCAGCCTGGCATCCCCAGCCCAGGCATGGCTTTGTGGGGACAGAGAGTGCTGTGGACTCTGCATCCCACCCTTCACCGGGGCCACCTTTTGGGGACAAGATGCTGTTGGCTTGTTTTTCAGATGATGTGCCTTAAATCAGCCTGACCTGGTCGGAACCCAAATCGCTTTCTCTCCTTGCACCTAGTCCAGGCTGGCCTTGAGCTCAGGCTGCCTCAGATACGCAGTGAACCTCCTGCCTCAGCCTCCTTCGTGCTGGGATTGTAGGGTACCTCACCATGCCCAGCCAAGGCAGCATATTCATACATTCATTTTAAATGTCTTCAGTGTGTCTGACCTCTGTTTACAGGTGGCAGAATGAAGCAGCACCTCCAAACCTCCGTTACTGATTGCTCATCAAAATAAATAGAAATTTACAGACAAAAGCAAAGCCACCTCCAGCAGCAAGTCAGCAGCTCATCCTACTGTGAAACGTGCAAAGTCAGAAAAGGACACGGAAGCTTCTGGAAGGGGGGACTCTCACCCCTCCCATCCTGGAGCAAAATGTCCACTGCGAGCCCCAAACCCGTGTGCTGGGCAGCAGGTGGCACTATGTGAGTGCAGCTCCCTGGCCTGGTGGGACAGGAGGGCTTGGCTTGCTGCCTGCCAGGTGGGGAGTGAGGCAGAAACTGCTTCTCCCACCTCAAAGCCTTTGCTTGAGGCTAAGTGACTTCAACATATCAGATAAGGTCTTAGCGGGGTACAAGTCTATATTCTCAACACTCCAGGAGGCTGAGTCAGGAGGATTGCAAGTTCAGTCTAGTCTGGGCAATTTATTGACTTAGTGAGACCCTATTTCTAAATTTAAAATATATATATATATTTTAAAAAATCTAAAAGTAGTCCAGTGCAAAAGCCTGGTTCAGTCTCCAGCATCCAAAAGAAAAAAGTCAGGTAAAGTCAGACTTTCCTTATGCTGTGGGGTCCTGAGCTCAGCTCTGTGCTGACAAGAGCCAGGTGAGGCAGGAGTCTCATGGCACCAACTGACTGGTACAAGCAGCCGGCAGCCGGCACCACGGAAGTTCCTGGAGAGGCGGGGCTCTGCTCCCCTCGCGCCCGGACTCTGCAGATTAGAGGCCGTGTACCGCCTTTTGCTTCCTTCCTGTCTGGTGTCGGGCGCCCCACCCCACCAGGCCGCTGCCAGGCCGCTGCAGGCCGCCTGCGCTAGAAGCCAGGAGCCCTGCAGTGCTGGGAGGAGGCTCTGCCACTTGCCAGGCCCAGGAGAGCGAGTCCATCTGAGCCATCAAAGCCAGCGCTGCTCCACTTCCGCCTCCCGAAGATCGTACAGAATCTCGCACTGCCAAGGGTTGGCCCATCCTTGGGCCCTGTCCAGCTTCCTCGGGGAAACAGCACAGGCCGCCCTGTATTGCGGTGTCCAGGAGGTGCTGCCCGCTACAGTCACACTGCCCCCTGGGGCTCCTCCGGGTCCTCATGGATCCCCTCCCCTGCCCCTTACTCTTGCAGCCTCTGGGAAGGGCCGCTGGGCAGCCTGAGTCGGGGTGAGGAATCAGGGGCTCTTAGAGTCTTGGAAACATCTTGTCCTCATCTGTCCTCACCCACCACCCAGCACACCTGCTGACCCAGCTTTGCCTCCGTAGTCTGGTATGACACCTCAATGCCCACAAGCAGGCTTTGATCTCTGGCACCCAACGTTTACCACAGGAAGTTAAAAATATGAATTCTATCTAAAACAGGAACTTCAGAGACACGCCTGGTGGCTCACACACCTGTAATCCCAACACTCAGAAGGCTGAGGCAGGAGGATGCTGAGAGTTTAAGGCCTGCCTGGGCTACATTGCCAGTTCAAGAGAAGTATAAGCTACATAGTGAGAGCTTGCTTCAAACAAAACCAAAATGAAAATCCAAATGAAACAAAAAGATAAAAACTTTGAATGCTGGTGGTCATAGTAAATACCTATAACCCCAGCATTCAGGAGGCTGAGGCAGGAGGATCATGAGTTGAGTTCAAGGCCAGCCTGAGCTACACAGTGAGACCCTGTCTCAAAAAACAAACACAAAAAACTTAAGAGTTTCTACAAATCAGGAAAAATGCTTTTAGTATTCCTTTCACCTTCCAGAATGCTTTCAATGCCAGGTTATTTATTTATTATTTTTTGGTATAGGAGTCAAACTCAGGACCTTACGCTTTCCAGGCAGGCACTGGAATCTCTGAGCTACATCTCTGGCCATAGGTTTTATATTTAGAATCACATGGATTATGCAGAGAGCCACGTGCTGGTGGACAGCTTCCAAACACTGGAAATTACATTTCTCTCCCTTTCGGTAAGTTTCAGGTGTTCAGAATGAGTGACATCATTCTGTCTGCAGACCCTGCCTCTCTTCAGCCTGGGACCCTCGACTTCGTTACTTCTCTGACCAAAAGCATCTTCTTGCTGCTGTCCAAGGGCCTCAGGCGTATCCAGCGACGCGCAGTACTGTGCTGTGCTGTGCTGTGCGGCTCCACCTGCCCCTCCAAGGCCCACAGGCCGGGCAGGGCTCTGGAAGAAAGGCGGCACGGCCCAGAGAGAGTTGCAGCGTGCTCCGCCCAGCGTGGTTCACGCCTGTGTTCTCACTCGGCAGGAAGAGACCTGAGGGGCTGAGGCTGAGGCCGAGGCGGAGGCTGAGACACTCGCTGAAGGGCGGAGTGGGGATCCAGCTCCAAGAGCTCCGCTGGGCTCCTGTCAAACCCCAACAGCCTCTCTGCCCTCGGTCTGGGGTCGGGGCCAGGCCACAGGCACGCCAGACAAGCTCTCTGCGCCCTGGACTGTGCCTTTGTTTGAGACAGGACCTCGCTGAGGCCCCTAGGCCAGACCAGTTTGTCGTCCTCCTGCCTCTCAAGTAGCTGGGATTCTAGGTAGTTCCATCATGCTAGCTAAGTAAGACCTAGTCTTTCATGGTGCTATCAGGGAAAGACGCCTGGGTATCAGAGGCAATTACAGCCTCGCATTTTACCCTGTGTGAAAGTCAGAAAAAAAAAAAAACGATTATGGTTGAAATCCCGATTCCCTCTGGTCTAAAATGAAAGTGTTCTCTTCTATGAACACCTTGATTAGAAGCAGCTCTGGGGACATGTCTCTTTCCCCCGCTTGAAGTGGGGAGGTCCCAGTGGGGGCGCAGGGTGGTGCACTGGGGACAGGGCATGGGTGTGACGCTCCCGGGTGAACACTCTCGACGGGCACCGTGTGGCTCCTACTCCCGCCACTCCCTCCCCAGCGCTGGGCTCCTCTGTCTGTGCTGCCCGGCCTGCCCTCTGCTGTCCCGGTGCACTGACCCCTGTGGAAAATCGCTGCTAAAGCTCTTCGGGGGGCGGGGGGCTTGGATCCAAATTGGCACAGAGTCGAAGCTGACACAGTAGAGTTATGGGGCTGGTGTCACAGCCCAGTGTTCTCCCAGCGACACTATGAAGGCAGCAGCGGTGTCACCAGGGTGACTGTGCAGTCGCTTATGGAAGGTCAGCAGCAGGATGGTTGCCCTCTCCATGTCCTGGAGCCTGACACACAGCCAGGGCCCCACTGGGAGGCCGCACTTGTGCCAGGCTCGGCGTTGTTTGCCAGCAGAAGCCAGGTGCCGGGTCTTCCTCAGCCCTCATGAGGGGCTTTCTGATTAAAAGGGGTCTGTCTCCTTTCTGGGGTAACCAAGTTCCTCCCATGTCCCATGTGACCACCATGAAGATTAGCTCTTCAGGCCTCTAAGTGTTGAGAACAAGATGACCCAAATCCTGAGAGGTAAAATTGGCTGATTTCTGTCACGTCAGATGTTAGGAAATGGCCATGGCCGCTCACAAAGCTGACTTCTGGGAGTCAAAAGATTGATTTTCCTTTTTCTTTTAAAAAGTTTTCAACAGGAAGAAACATTTTAAAAACAGACATTCTCATGCGGAGGGGAAATTATCAACAGTGGCTTCCCCCAATGCATGAGGAATAGGGCTGGTCAGCTGCTTTAATCAGTTTTCAGGCCACCAGAGAGTACTTCCGGGGGAAACAGCCTCATCACAGCAGCTTAAATCCAGACAGAGAAGAGGTAGACTAAAATGAAATGATTTCAATTATGTGGACAAGTGTGCAGGATAAATTACCACAGTTAACATTTTCGGTTAAATCAAACATACCTGGCAATCAAGCAACTAAACTCTTTTTTTTTTTTTAGGTTTTTGGAGACAGGGTCTCGCTTTGTGGTTCAGGCTGGCCCTGAGCTCAGCCTCAAACTCACATCACAATCCTCCTGCCTCTGCCTCCCGAGTGCTGGGATTACAGGCGTGAGCCACCACGCCCGGCACTGTGGTATGTGGTACTGGTTGCTGCTGGGTGTGGGTCTCCACACCCAGTA
>PVIR01045383.1:0-10749 GCA_004026965.1 Petromus typicus
AAAATGGAATTTGTAATAAAATTCTAAAATGAAGACTTTACCTCTGATTGTCCATACAAATCCCAGCTAACTGAATTGTAAATGAGCTACTGCTGCCACCAAGTGTTAGAATCAATTCTTTTCTTTTGACATAAATGCACGAAAGTTCGGACCAATGTTGCAGTGTTTTCAGCTTAAGGCAATAATGATAAAGTGTGGCATCAAACATGGTGTGCCCTTTATCATAAAACAGGGTGTATTGGAATGTCACAATGCCAACAGTGTTACTTAAGTCTCTGAGATAAAATTGTATTAGTGAATGCGAGGGCATAATTTAGACTGGATAATTTACTGGATTTGCTTCCTATACACAGCAGATAAACTCCACAGTGATTCATCCCCAGCAATGCTCTGCCTCTGGGCTGCAGCTCTGTGTTTTCTATGCCCAGTCCATCTCTACCTTGTATGTACCCAGAATCTGGCACTTGCTTCTAACAATTGACCATGGCAAAGATGATGGCTTGTCCAACTCTCATTCCCATGTTTGTCACACACATGTAGTATGTATGCATTGCTACACATCTTGGGAGGAAGAACCCTAGAGACTCGCTGCTGGCTTGATGAGTGAGCAGCCTGATGAGAAAGCATGACACAAGGAGCAATGAGTCATCTCCAGGAACTGGGACTGACCCTAGGGTGCACGCGTGGCCTTCAAGACCTGAGGGTGGTCTCCAGCCAGCAAGTAACAAAGAGGCAGGACTTCCCAGCCACGGTGCTCAGGAAAATGAATCCTGCTGATCACAGCTGGCAGGATCTTGGGTGTAGAATTTTCCAGAAAAGGCCTTAGGATGAGACGCCTTGACTGCAGCCGGCCAAGGTGCTGAGCAGAGGACTCCAATGAGCGGTTCTGGGACCTCTGATATTGGGAAACTTCGAGCTGATAAACATATGTTGTTTCAAGTAACTAAGCTCCTGGTGATTTATTATGCAGGGACATAATAACTAATAAAATATGTCGTAACATGAAGAATGTGTTTTAATACTGAAACAATATTTCATTTCACAGTAATTAGAGAGTACAGTTCAATTAGAAATGGGCTTGAAATGTTCTCAATTGGATTTCTGACTGTTATGTTTAACAAGCTCTGATAATAACTTATCTTGGGTGGTTTAAAGACAGTTACATTGTAGGGTATTTCTGATCTTCGAAAAAATTTTAAAACTATAAGAATTTTCTGGTTTTCTTATGAAGCTGAGAGAAAGGTAAACAGTCAAATGATTTTGGTTAGGAGAAGAATAATACAAATGAACTTAAATTATGTCTATGAAAGTCATATCACTGATCAAAAATGGTGTCTTTCTGTAACTGTGGAATGGGTTGATGATCTTTAATAAACTAAAAGGGAATAATGGGAATTCCATTGCAGTGAGAGTCCATTTCTAAAGTAATCGAGTAAAAATCCACATTATGTAAGGTATGTAAACGTGGAATATGACCATTCGGCTTGGAGTTAAGTAGAGCAGGATTAAACTGATGGCCAAAGGTATGAGTTTAGATCTGTAAGAGGGCCCTGGAAGCTACAGGCTTTGGCATTCTGTACTTTGAGTCAAGTAGACTTCTTTTCTGCAAACCACAGAGCAAGAGAAATGGAATGAAACCCATGAGAAGTCCCACAGCAAACCTGGGCGCCTCTGTCAGCCACTCCCATACTGTTCTCAGTGTTTGCCATCATGAATGGCGGGCCCCAGGGTCTTCAAGCATTTTGCTTCCTGCAGCATTTAATGGACTGAAGTGTTCTATCTTGTGTAGTAAGGTGAAGCATACTCTGAGGCGATTTCCCCTAGGGCCGAGCCTGGTGGCCCTCCGTCATGTTTGTACAAAGTGAAACAACAAGAGACACAGGGTGGTGTGGGTGCTCATTGTTACATCGGGCGCAGGGTTTCAGGACTTTGCACTTATTGGGACAAGTCTTCTAGAAGTCCTAAGATATTTAAATATGATAATAATGATGGAGTATTTATGAGTATCTGCAGCAGTGCTTTCATGAAATACTTTATTACATCGTTCACACAGCTAGAAGAAATGGCACTAATGGTATGGTCAGGAACTTGGGGCTGTCAGAGGTTACTACATTGAGCTGAAGTTGAATTAAATCTAAACATGGCCCACATATGTAACTGTGATTCCTTGTCTCCCAAAGAATCTAATGTATAGACAGTGAGGGAGCAAAAGGAAGACATAATTGAAATACTTAAAAAACTCGTACTTTTCCAGATATTGTTTAATCAAATGACGTGAACTGTATGGTATGATAACAATGTTCTTTTTCATACATATATCATTAACTAATCATGAAAGTCTTATTTCAGATGTGTTGCTGATGTAGCAAGGTGCTTAAAAATTCGAGGGTCAAGCAGGTTTAGGCTTAAATGCCGGCCCTGAAGTCCATCATCCAGGCCCACCAAAAGCTGGCCTTTTAGTCAGCTATGTGAAGTATAACCGCCGGACACGAGGGTAGATGTGAGGGTTATGTGACATATGCACAAACTTGTACAGGTGTGTGATCAGGCCTCATGTGTGATGAACCCGGATTCCTGGAGATAGAAGTAAAACACCTCTAAGTAGGAAGTAGGACCCAGTCCCAACTGTAGGGCTTTCCTTTGACCTTGATCCCGCACGAAGACGTGGAATACAGACTTTCAAATAAGTTTGCCCGTCCCTACTCTGGTTCAGCTGAAGCCTCATCTTCCAAATTCCCCACATCCCTCCCCCAAGATGAGACAAAGGGTTCATCTAAGGTGCCCGAGGCGTTGTCTAGGTTGGCCAATACCCCCAACCTCCCCGGACTGAATCACAAACGTTTCTTGTGGTCTCCTAGCAGCGGCCAGACCCCCTCCTCCACTGACAGGGCTGACCAGCTGCACCCCGATTGGCTGTCGTCCTGGGCAACCAAGAACGCAGTGAACACGTAGGGCCCCCAGAGGGTATTTAAGGCCCCGCTCCCGCCGGGGCCACCTCAGTCCGGCCAGGACGGCGACCTTGAAGCACCTGGGTTAAGAGGGAGCAGCCACGTGAACACGTCCCGCCTGCCCCCAGTCCCCAGCCCGCGCCTCCTCCGAGGTGGGTGAACGCGGGACCCGGGAGCGGCGCTCACTGTGTGTCGCCCACCCACACCTTCCTCCCTCACCATCCAACCCAGCCCCAGTCCCATCCAGCCCACTCGGGCCAGACCACCCGGGTGCGAAGGACAAGCGATTACTGCTGCAGAAGGGCTAGGAGGCAGAGAAGGGAAGAGGACCCTCCCGACGTGGACGAAGGCGCCATCCCAGCGCCGGCACGTGGCGCTGCGCAGTGACACAGGCGAGGAGGCTCTTCACGCCGTCCGCTCTGGCCGCAGCTGACCACAGCTTCCAGGACGCCCGCACCGAGGCCTGGGGGGCTCCCTCAGCCATGACCCAGACCCTCTTCCAGAAGGAGGACCCGCTCAACCTGGGCGGCGGCTGGTCATCGTCTGCGCACCTAGGCACCTGGTCCTCCTACCCTCGAAGGCGCAGGGACGCCCCGATTTACAAGCGGCGCTACAGCTACGGCCCCAAGCCCGGGTATGAGCCCCCCAGGAAGAAGCCCAAGCAACCGCACGGCCCCGACCCTTGGTTCCAGCCGCCGCCGCCCCAGCCCTGCTGGTTCCCCCGCTGGGGGAGCTGTGCGGGCCCCTGGGGTCCAGCCCCGGCCGGCTGCCAGAAGCCCCTGTGCCCGGTGGAGATGATGCGGGTGTACGGCTTGCACCCGCTCTGCCCGTGCTGCTGCTCCTGCTGGTGCGCGCCCTGGAACCCGGGCTGGGCCAGGCCCCCCGGCCGCAAGAAGCGCTGGGGCCGCCGGGGCCGCGTGCGCCGCGCCCCTCGCCGCTCCTTCCCCCGGAGCCCGCCCGTCGACCTGAGCATGCTGCTGCGGCCCGTCAACCTGTACGGCTGGCGGGCGCCCGGCATGAGGGCGCCGCGCAACACCACGCAGTTCATCATGAACCAAGTCTACCAGGACATGCGGCAGCAGGAGAAGCTGGAGCGCCAGCGGCGGGCGCAGAGGGCGCAGGGGGCCCGCGCGGGCTCGGCCGACGGCGAGGACCACGACGTGCCCGCCAGCGACAGGGAAGACAACGCGGCCTCGCAGGAGACTTTCTACAGCTTACTGCAGGATCCCTCTCTACTCTTAAGTCCTGCGCCCGTGCAGGAGAAAGAATCTCCTGCCCCGCTGCTGCTGGAGGAGGAGGAGGAGAGAGAGGAGGAGAGGCAGGAGCAGCGCGCGGAGGAGGGTAACGCAGAAGAGGAGGCGTACGGAGAGCAGGGATTCGGTAGAGAGGCGGCGGAGGGCAGAGAGCAGGCCGCGGAGACCGAGGAGGAGGAGGAGGACGAGAAAGAGGTGGAGGAGGAGGCGGAGAAAGAGGAAGAGGGGGAGGTGGAAGAACTGAGGCCCGAGGAAGAGCGCAGAGACCAAGAAAACCACTTGCCTCTGGAAATCCCTTTGTCATTCTTAGCAGGGGCTGAAGACGAAGATGGAAAAGACTTTCTAGACTTCGCCTGTTTAAGCCTAGACCAGATGATTTCAGAGGCGCCGCAGGAAGCCCTCTTTGTGCTACCGGATATTGACCAGTAGGGATCTGCAAAGGAACTGAGGAACGGGAATTGATGGAAGCTTGAAATGAATGAAGGGTTTATTAAAATCTAGTTTAAAAGTGAGATCCCCTAATAAACATGTCCATATGGACCCCTTCTTTGGCCATATTTAAACAGTCGTGTATTGTGTACGAGTGTGAGTGGGGGCAGAGAAGCTCTCAGATCTTATTTTACTGGCAATGATTAAAGATCAAATATTTTATTACTACATCCTGAATATGTTCATTTGGTGTTTCCCCCTATAGACAACTTTATCAAATTTGGACAGTGGCATATGTCATAGCTTGAATGTCTAACTATGCTCTAGAAACAGAAGCCATTTTAAAACTGCTTGTAGATTTTTTTTCCCCTTTCAGAATCCCTTTGTGAAGGTGGTAATTTGCTAACCTCCTCTGCAGTTTTGGGTGGCGTCGCTCATTTATATTCCTTGTTCCACAGCACTTTGGATCTTCCTCAGAGGAACGTGAAGTTACTTCTGTGGAACTGGTTCTCTGCCATGGCCCCACCAATCCATATGCCATGCATGAGCAAGATTCCCCATGGTCACAAGTCAACTTGCACAGCTAGTTAAAATCCAAGGTAACTGCAAACGGCGGAACAAAGCTTAGCTTTTGAAGCTATGTTCCAGGATATACTCGGTATAAATAGTTTTTATAGAGTTGTTTTTTCTTTTTTTCTTTTTTAAGACCTTTTGGGTGGTGTACTAATTTTTTTCCTGGATTTTCTTTTTCATAAAGAAAATAAGAGATGTATAAAGTTAAGACTATGTGAGCTAGTTTCTGAAGATAGCTAGAATATTAGCTGTGAAGAATAAATCATTCAAAAGAGATTCTCTTCATTTGTAAGAAATAAAAAGCCATTTTTGTCCTCCTGGGCATTTAACAAGAGATTCCCTCCACAGCATATTTCCAGAATGTTTCTTGAACAGTTTCATCCTAACTTTACCAAGACTACATTTTTTGAAAACTCGCTTACTTCGTATTACAGTTTAGTGGCTACTGGTTGAAGAGAAGACTGTATGTTGATATTTTACTAGGAAGTGGATTTCCACTTGCATGACCTGTATATGCAGTTTTCATGGTGATGAGTTCGGTACCCTGTTTCTGATTTGCTATTTAAATGTTAATGATACTTCCATGTCCAACAGAGTGAAAAGAGAAAAAGAAATGTACAATATCATAAGAACTTAAAAATTACATTCCAGATTATAACAGTCACTAACAAAATGTTGAATTATCACAGTAATTTAAACTAACCAAGTGCTTGCAGTATTAGTCTAATGTATGTATGTAGAGGGGAACTAGGAATCATAATCAGATGCTAGTTAACCAATCTTTAAAATCCTTTTTCATCTCCCATAAATACTTTAAAAAAGAAAAAAAAAACACCTCAAATAGTCAATCACTCAAAGTTAATTGCTTCAGTTGAGATTGCAACCTTCATAATCACACATGGACAGTCCTCATTGCAGTATTCACTAATTCAAAATTCTCAGAGCAATATCCACTAACCACTGTAAGGATCCAAACCTGAGGAATATTTTAAGGTTTTATATTCTAGTCCATGGACTGTAATTCCACCTTAATAAATTATTAGGTCCCAAACATTGTGAGCAATGATAAAGATCCAAAAATAATGAACCTATCTCTACTCCGGAGTTGCATAAGTTTTTCAATAAAAAGCCAGACATTCAACGAGATGTTCGAGAAGTAGCATACCACAGTTGAAACGATCCATTATGAAATGTGAAACCACAAAAGAAGTCATCAAAGGGTGAGTGTGGGGCCGTGTCCCCTGTGGGAAGAAGGAGTATTGCATCTGTCGGTCAACAGCTGGGAAGGGCTTGGTGACCTTGAGGAACTGAGGACAGAAGGGCAAGAGTTCCTGGAAGGAGCAACCAATAAGAAGCGTGAGAGGTATGTAGAATTGACTATTACCACCTCTGTGATCCATATCTTCTAAAATAGTTACCAGTATGAATTAACAAAAGAAGAAATAAGTCATTGATGGCTCTTTACCTAGGATTGATGTTTACTAGCCAGATGTTGTGATGATAACTTTGCTGTTCCTGTAGGGTAGTGTGAAATAATTAAGCAGCATTGACAGAAGGCCTGGCACACTTCTCAGAGACCTCATCTCGCGCCATCCTATGTGGCACCAGAGTTCAGTGTGCGGTGTAACGGCTGAGCTCTTGTTCTCAGCTTCCCTTGAAAACCTTTGCCCAGATCCTTGGGTACAACTTGAAGATGATTCATTAGGCTCGAAAATCTTAATGACTCAGAATCTGTCTTAGCTACTTTTCTCTTGTTGCTGAGACAAAATATCTGACACCCAAAGTTAGAGGGGAAGGGGATTTATTTAGCCTAGAGTTTGTAGATTTCAGTCCTTAATAGGCTGGTGCCAAGGCAGGGTGGCAGAAGGGCAATGGTTCATGGCAGCCTCAGCAACAAGACAATTTAACCTTGACTTTCTGCCCCCTCTATCTTATTCAGACTACCAGGAATAGGGCAGTGTCAAACCAACCACTCACGTGTAGTGTTTAGAAACCAATGCTGTTAGCCCTAGCATAACACACTCTAGAGTCAAGCACCTTTGAGAAAGACATCATGAGACTTTGAGGGGACATGTAGACACAACAGAATGTATGTACTCTCTAGTTTTAGGCATAAGTATATACTTCCATAGGAAGCTGACTATTATTGCTAAATTCAGTGTTGATGGAGTGGACAGAGTAACTTAGGCACTGTTTTCAATACCGGAGCTGTTGCCAATTAGCAGGGGAAAAAAACAGATACTTTGAGAAGTCCTAAGCTTATTAAGCACTTTTTCTGCCTATCAATAAGGATTTTTTAAGGGTAGAGATTCTATTATTTTTCTCCCTTGACTGACAGTATTCTTCAATTGTCTTCATTTCTCTGTCTCCACAGTAAGATATTTTTATTCTGTGAAAATATGACCCCTCAGAGCATAGTAAATACACCTGATATTTTCGGATCAATTTTGAGCTTTGAGTATGATATCATAAAATCTTATAGCACTCATATATAAAGAAGACAGAATTTCAAAAACATTTAGTTGTATTAACAAGATGGATGAACTAACCAATCTATTGTGAAAAACACCAACTGCACATATCTGAGAAATAAATAATACAAACATTGCCTCACACAAAATCATGGAGGAATAGAGTAGATAAGAGGAAAAGAAACGTTCCTTAAAATGTATTTTGGATTTTAGAGCCCAAGATAATAATAGACACAGCTATGCTATTGTATTGGACAGGTTCATATTAATGAAAGAAATTGAAACTTGAATCACTTGGGACTGGATTTTCTGTATTTTTAAAGCAAAATCAATGTATGGCCAGGTCTTGACTGTTTTAATACTAGCATCTAGTCTTAGATAACTAATGGAGCATATTCCAATATTAAGGCTGGCTGAAGGAAGGGAAGAAAGTAACTCGCCTTGATATGTACCACCGTATACCCCAAGTTACCTATAACATTAGATTGTTACCTTAGACCTTGGTTTCCTCAAAGTAATAATACTACATTATCAGTTAGGCCTATTGTGAGAACCAAATACCTGGCGTCTTAATATTAATTCTTCCTCTGGGGTCAAGATATCCAACACCCCCGCTTGTAGCTCAGTTTGCAGAGATTTCAGTCCACAGTCTCAGTCTGAGGCAGAAGGAGATGGCCAAAGGTCATGAAAGTTCATGAAATAGCTCATGATATAGCAGATAGACGAAAGTATTCAACCTACCTTCCCTCTTTCCTTTGATATTCCACCCAGGCTACAGGCCACGGGTTGGCACCACCCATACATACCTAAGATGGGTCTTCAGTCTTCAGTAAATGCATCTGGTCACAGCTAAAACTACATCAATCCAATCAGGGGACTGATCCAGTCATCACACACCCATGATCCAGTCCCCTCCTCAAGCTAATCAAGCTAAAAGACCTAATACCAAATATGTAAGAAGAGCAGTACTATGGACTGTGCTGTCCAATCTGAGTCTAAAATGTTGTGCAGGAGTCTAAGGCATTCAGAAGTGGGGCTTTGGGAAGATGGTTAGATCATGGAGCATTATAGTCAATAGTGGCTTCTTCAGATAATGACTTCAGTAGCTGCATGTACCGTGAGAAGCTGATTTTGGTAGCTGAGTATGCGGTTGGAGGCAGACTAGGGAGGGTGTGATGGGAAGCCTGCTCCTAGCCCTTGCCTTGTCTCTGCTTCTTGCCCCAGCATTGGCACTTTTTTTCCCGCTGTGTACTTTCTGCCTTGGAGCCGACCAACCATGGACCTACACCAAGAGCCAAAATAAACTTCTCTGTCTTTAAGTTGCAGGGGTTGGGTATGAGACTGCTACAGACAAAAAGATAGTAATCATCACACTGAACAACCAAGTTCATTAGCAAGGCCAAGACAGATCTCACCAAATCTCATTTCAATTCTATTGCATTGAAATATCCAGCTATTCTATTTTAGTAGTAATCCTAAACAAAGCATGGACTAACTTGTCTTTGATAGTAAGTATTGACTTCTGGACCCGGTCATCTAGTGCTTTGATGTTTAAAATATGCTCCACAGAGTAGCAGGATTTGTAGCACCTGAGAGTGAATTAAAACTGCCCCAGTTCTGCCTCTCTTGACCAATTCCACTGGAGTATGCTTTGGAGCTCGGTCTCAGACCACAGCTACACAATAAAGACAGGTGGTTACAGGTTAGACCCTTGCAGAATCCTCATGTGGTTGCAGTGATTGTGACTGCAGTGTGTGAATTCAAAATGTTGCTACGTGCGACCTTAAGGATGTTACCAATATTTTGATTTCTCATTTTCATCATCTGTCATAGCTACCTCATAAGATTAAAATAGATTATGCAAATTAAGCCAATACTTGCAAAACTGAACAGTGACGTTAAGTAGCTACTAGTTGTAACAAGTATTCAAAAATACATATATGAGATCATTGATATGTATTCTCCACAACTTATGTGTTAATGACTAGAGAAGTTATAACTGTGAAATTTCTCAAAATAATTAACAGAATGGTTTTTCAACTCCTTTTTTCTTGAGAATACTATCATCAGAAACTACTTTAGCTGCATGTGTAAAATTATGAAAAGCAAATATGTTTCTAAATGTGAACACGTTTGTTAAAGAATATTTTCTCTTTTATCTCTCACCTCAACCACCTCTTCCCTTAGGTCCAAGAGGTATCACTTACGCCTATGGTTGACATTTAATACTTTAATGGCTAGCATGAAGAATTGTCCTTTCTTTTCCTTATAACCAATTAGATATTTGAATACGTTGTAATATCAGAATGCACACATTTGTAACACTCTAGGGAACCATTTCTTTTAGTAATTAATAGTTTATATAACTAATATGAATACTATCTAACAGAATGCATAATATTCAGAATGCATAATATTTTATGTACATAACTAAATATATCTGTTCATGAAAATTAACTAAGTTGGATCATTATCGCATTACTTTATCTGTAAAATAAAATCAAAGTTTTACATTAGAAAGATAGAAGAATTTGCAAGTAGTTTTATAAATGTATAATAAAACTGGATATCATTCAAAATGTTACCACTTCATTCCAAATTATGCCTTATGCTACACACAAAGGTAAGCTCATTATATTAAAGACAGATATATTAAAATTCCAACCTGTATTAAATAAATGACTAAGTCAAATACTATGTAGAATAGCTAAAAATATGAGAACATAGATGTGAGATTTCAAACTACATTTGAAACTGTATAAAATATTCAACACACATTACCAGTCTTAACCATGTAATAACTCTGAAAACTTCTGCTTTAGGTACTCTTTTGCAAGTGAACTGTGCACATTTCAAAAACAGAAATAGTTTCAAGATCTAGTTCTCCATTTTTAATTCAAAACCATCAATGTATTGGGTTGCTGGATCATATTTCTTTGTGACTATACTTAAAACAATCTAGACGATAACTTCCTAGTTTGGTTTGAGTTCTAGGTCGGGGGACCAGAAAAATTATAGTCTTTCAAATATGGTATCAACAAGAGAAACTTAAGGTAGAACTACTGAAATCTCACA
>PVIR01045384.1:0-10752 GCA_004026965.1 Petromus typicus
AGGCAACACTGGAATGGTAACAGGTTGCAAAACAGCAAAATAGGAACCACTCGTGGCCAAAGACTGAGCCCAGGATGAGGATGTGACAGCCTGAGATAGGCGATATATCAGGGTGGATGGGGACAGAGAACTGACCAAACAGCGGTCTTCACAGTAACTGCATGAGGTATTGGGATAAACACGTCGTACCCATTTTCAAGGTGAGGAAACAGAGGTAGGAAAAGGTACTGACTCGCTCATTGTCCCACCGTGGAAGAGCTTGGATATGAATAGGGTCTCTGGGTAGGCTTCAGCCAGGTTGGGAGAAGGAAGGGGTCAAGGGGACAGTTGAGCTCGTTTTAGCCAAGGACACTGGGAGTGTGCGCTGAAGAGGTCCTGGTGGAGATGGCTCTCTCCTTTCGTCCTGGGCTCACAGCTCACAGCGAGGACGAGGTCACCTGAGGTCTCTGGATGTGCACCTGTCCCAAGTGTGGGTGAGCCAGGTGAGGACAGAGCCCCGACTGGGCCTGACCCAGCACTCCTGGGAGAGGCCGCTGCTCCCCTCCCCCTCACCTGCACATTGGTGTCCACCTTCTGCAAAGCCACTTGGAAGTTTGCATCCTTGACTAGAGAGAGAACAGAGAATAGGTCGAGGGGAGGGAAAAGGAAAGACAAGACCCCAAAGGGTGACCCTGCCGGGAGGGGCAACACCTGCATTCCTCACAAGTGTCCTGGGGCTGTGGACTGCGTCCTGGTCCTACCTGGGTCACAGACGTCGTCGCAAGAAAGCCCCTCCCGGCTTCCCAAGAGACAAGACTCACCTGTCCTGTCGTCCTCGAAGCCCACATTGGAGAAAGTCCCCACGGTGTCATCATCCCAGACCTCGAACCATTCCCTGTCTTCCGCCCTGGACCTAGGCACAAGCACCACGCAGTCAGGCAGGGCTGCTCAGCCTGGGATACCTACCACCCACCTCCATCCCCCACCCCACCCGCGCCACCGCCGCCGCAGCCACCTCCCCAGCGTCTCACCGGCTGCTGTCCTTCCTCCTGGATCGCACCACGCGGAGGCTCAGCGCGCCCAGCAGCAGAAGCAGGAGCAGCGCGACGGCGCCCGCCAGCCCCCCGACCAGCGCCCTCCAGTGGACAGCCACCTCGCAGCGCGGGCCCGAGAACCAAAGCGTGTCGGTGGAAAAGCAGCTGCGGAGAGAGCGCAGGTCTCAAATCTGTCCGGGGCGGACCGGCGGGGGCCTCCAGCCAGGGTTCTAACCTGGAGGGGGGGCGGAGCTCACCCAAATAAGTTGGGCGGGGTATCTAGAGTTTAGGAAGCCAAGACAAAATGATGGGCGGGCCTGGGTGGGTGGGGGGGTGGGTCTATTGTGTATATTGTGGGCGGGGTTTCCCGCGTGTGGGAGGGGCCTCACCGGCAAGCGGGCCCACTCTTGCTCAGAAAGCACTGGCCGTGGTTACAGTCGAGGGCACCGTCCATGTCTGAAGAGCAGTTAGTCACGCAGCGAAGCCGGTTCCCCTCCACCAAGGGAAAGTAGAACTCCTCGTAGCCTTTGGCGCCTGCTCTGTGGCAGATGGCTGGGAAATTGGGGGAGGGGTTGCAGAGAAATATACCTCATTCATCCCACACAGGGGTATGGTTCTTGGACTCGAAACGCGTGGTAAGCACATTTCTGGGGGTGCACCTTGAGGCTGACCCTGGGGTCAGATGGGAGAAGCTCCTGCACCCCTGCGCTCTCACCTTAGCGGATCCCCACTTGGGAGGGTGTAACAAGGGCCAAGAAGGCCACCTCTGGGCCATGTCACTTGCCTCCCCAAAAGGTTTCCCTCTTCTCTCCAGAGAGCTACAGAGAGGACTGTCCCGGTGGGAAGTCTTACACCCCCCGAGGCCACCCAGCCCTCTGCTCCACGCTCACCTTTCAGGTTCAGTTCTGTCCTGATTGTGTTGTTCACCTTGATGGAGTCAGGCTTGAAACACAGGGCTGGGAGGACACAGACGCTGTTGGAGGGACCCGTGCAAGTATAGGGAGGGACGGAGAGGGTGCTCTGGTGTTTTCCAATGTGGCAGGGCCACAAAGGAACAGCTGTTGTCTTCCTCCCCCCTCTGCATAATTGGGTGTCTTCTGCCATCATGGGAACACTGCTGCTAGGGAATCTCCTCCCCAGCACCCAAGACTGGTGAAACTTTCCCTGGTCCCAGCGTGTGCCCTTTCCTCAGCCTGCCATAGGCACCAAAGGGCTGGGCCCCGACTCCACTCACTCTGGTTATCCTGGCAGCTGTCCCCGTGCTGGCTGGCATTCTGGAGCTCCTCCCTAAGGGCCATCTTCACCTTCTCATAATCACTCTCCAGCTGGGAGCTGAAGGGCAATTTCAGCAGCACCAAATAGTCCACCACGATGCTGCCATTCCTGGGGAAGCCAGGGGCTTCAGAAGGTGCCCATGTCTGGGGCACATGGCTCCTTGGAGGGGCACCTCCAGGACCAACCCCAAATGCAGAGTCATAAATTGAGATGCCACCCACATCCTTTTCAGCCTGGCAAGGCAGGATGAGGAATGACGGAAGTTCTTCTGTTGCATGAAGCTATCACAACCCCAATTCTCCTGGGCTGCCTACCCCACCTCCCTTTCTGGTGCCAGCCAGAGAAAGGTCAATCAACAGTCCAAATACCACCTCCCTACATACACAACTCATGCAGTCTCTCTCTAGCACGCTCAGGAGGACAGTGGTCATCCCTTCCTCCTGGAGTGAATTGGCCCCAGACAATGATCACGAAACACTCCTTCCACCCATCTCTTCAGGATGGTTCCTGAAGCAGAAGATGGCTTCTCCAGCCTTTCTTCACACCCCTTGCCACCACTTAATGCTGCCTCCACGTTCTCAGGGACGGTTCCTACCTCAGGGACAGGATCTCCACACCTTGGAATGCCGCCATTTTTTCATAAATCTTCTTCATCTGAAATGCCAAAGATCCCTGGGCTCATCTCTCAGCTATGAGCTTGAGGGCACCCAAGAACCCCAGCACAGCTTCAGGAGAAAACCTTTATGTTCCCTCTCTTCTTGCCTCACCTGATTCTGGAAGAGGTTGCTGAAATCTCTATAGGCCTTGGAGCTGTTGTCTTTGAGGTCTGCAGAGAATTCCTGGTCGACAGACACCTCCATGCCCACTTCGGCCTCCACTGTGTCTGTACACAGCATGCCCAGCTTTGGTCACTTCCTGTGTGCCCTCACCACCACCTCCTCCCCCTTCCCCAGCACACCTCCCCCTCTATGGCTCCTAGGGACCCGCTGAACAGCAGCAAGAAGAGAGGAAGCAATTCTGGATGGGATGCCTGGAGATGAGAGAAAGAAGTCAGAACACATGCTGTCCACCCATGTTCTCTCCCTTATCTGCCCCTGGGATAGACAGGATGATGGCCCCTCAAATGTCACTGCCCTCATCCCCAGAAAGAACCTATGAAGTGTTATGTTACATGGAAGTATTAAATTAGATTGGAGCTAATCTCCATTAGGATGCTCATAAAATTAGCTTTTTTTTTTTCTGGTATCAGAGTTCGAACTCAGGAACTTGCACCTGAGAGGCAGGCATGGTGCCACTAAGCTAAATCCTCAGCCTTAGGATGCCCATAAAACTAGATTGCTAATCAGCAGACCTTAATATGGAAAAATTCACAAATACTATCCAAGTGGGTCCAATATTGTCACAAGAGTCCTTAACAAAGATGGAGAGGGCCCGGGGATATAGCTCAGTGGTTCCGACACCTGTCTTGCAAGTGCAAGGGCCCGGGTTCGATCCTCGGTAACCACATACAATACTGGGTGTGGAGACTCACCCCAGCTTCAATCAGCACCACACACCACAGTGCCAGGTGTGGTGGCTCACGCCTGTAATCCCAGCACTCGGGAGGCAGAGGCAGGAGGATTGCTGTGATGTGAGTTGGAGGCTGAGCTCAGGGCCAGCCTGAACTACAAAGCGAGACCCTGTTTCAAAAAACCTTAAAAAAAAAAAGATGGAGAGAGGCAGAAGCCCCTAGAAGTCAATCTGAAGATGTTACTGAGCTAGAGGGCTGCTCAGAGGTGGAGCACTTGACTAGAGTGTGCAAAGATCTGGGTTCAATTCTCTGGTACCCTTTGTTCCCCCAAAAGGGGAAGCCTCACTATGGAGAAAAGGAATTGAGAGATGCCATTTCAGGGGCCTTGTCAAAAGGAATGGGAAGGTCCAAAAACCAAAAGTGTCAGGAAATAGATTACTTCCCCAAGGCTCTGAAAAAGAACCAGGCCCTGTTGACACCCAGACTTTAGCCCAGTGAGACAGACCCATGTCAGACTTCTGCTGGTTTGGAATTCAGCTCCAAGTAGCCCAGACCAAAAAGAGGCCCAGGAGGGAGTCTGAAGCCAGTGACCATCAAGTTCTGGAGGTGAGGATGGAGAGGAGGCCTGATATGGAGTAGCAGAGGGCATAGAAAAGGAGGCAGGGATAGGAAGGTGGGAAGCATGGTGTGTGGGTTCTCCCCGGGACAGCTGCAGGGACCTGCAAGAGGATGTTCAGCGCACGGCCCTCAACTCACCTAACTCTACCTGCTCCACTGGAGTCTCGCAGAGGGAGCCGTAGAAGGTGCTGGGGCAGATGCATCTAAGGCCACCCCATGTCCCCCCATTCAGGCACTTATCTGGGTGCTCACAGCGGTCTCCAAAGAAACCTGGGACACAAGTACAGCGGCCTTGCTCCCAGGTGCCGCCATTTTCACAGGTGCCTAGGAAACACAAAAAGAAGACGAATTTGAGTAGAACCTAGTCACGATGACAGGAATTCAGCAGGGAAGGAAGGGAGGAGGAGGGGACGCGGGAGCTCTGACCTGGACTGGTGGTCAGTCTTGACCCTGTGGTCATCGGAGTGGAGCTTGACCCTGTCATCGGTGATGTGAGGGTGGTGGGAGTCTTCGTGGTGACCACTGGTGTCTCTGGACTCCGGGTGGTAGGAACGGTGGGATGTGTCAACTTGCTTGACGTTGTCACTGTTGGAAGCTTGCTGCTCGGTTTTACGGTGGAGCCAGCCATACTCGGCATGGTGACAGTGCTGGTACTCAGCCAGTTCCCACTGGTTGTTGGGGTACTAGCCAACGCTGAGCTTGTGAGGAGTCCCCCAGGTCTGGGAGAACTAGGAGCATCAGCTGTGTTGGGGGCGGGCTCAGTCTCTGGAGTCACAGAAGTGGTGGTGTCCATACGTGTAGGAGGAATAGTTCTTTCGCTGACAGAACTAGGAATGGTGGCCATTTGGGTAGCAGAGGGGGAGACTGAGAATGGGGTCGTGAAAGTCAATGTAACCTTTGTACTGGGATCCACTTCAACACTTGGAGTGGAGGGAGAGGTAGGGACTATTGTAACGGTTACAGTCTCTGGATAGGGTGCAGATGGAAGAAGGGAAATATAAGGAGTTGTTTCAGTGAGTGTTGTAGCAGGTGAGATGGCGGGAGACGTTCTGGTAGTTGCAGATGAAGACAAAGGAAGAAAATCTGTGACGGAAGAGGAGCCTGCATGGTCTGTGCTGGAGACATGGGGGTAGGTAGGGACAGAGGTAGTGGTGGTGGTGAGCACTAGATTACTACTACTGGAGGAAGGAGGAGAGGACTTTATAACAGATGGTGTGGAAGGGATCAGGGTGCCAAAAGAGCTGATCACTGCATTTGTAGATGTGCGTCGTGGAGGGAAAGGTTCAGTACTGAACCCACTTGAGGAAATGAGCGAGGTCAGAAAACTGGGAGTGGACGGAGAGGCCTTAGGAGTGGGCGACCTCATATTTGTAACAGGGACTTCTGGCGTCGATGTGAGAGTACTAAGGGGAAGCGATGGGGTGAGAGTTGGAAAGGAAGAAGGAGAGGAATCACTAGTGCCAGTGGGAGAATCACTGGGTAGAGGATTTGGCACCTGGGAGACAGAGGTCAATACAGGAGAGACAGACATTGAAACTGATGTGTCCAATGTAACAGGAGTGCTAGTAGCATCCGAACTGCCTGTGCTTCCAGCACTGGTGAGAGTAGCAGTCGTGCTGGACATCACACTCAGGGCTGTGCTGCCACGCTGAGTTGTCTTTGTGCTCTGCGCGGTGTGGGAGGTTGGGCTGGTATGGCTGTGGGAGGCCGAAGGATGGGGAGCCGTGTGGCTGGAGGTGCTGACTGTCCTGGTGATCAGTGGGACGCTGTTTCCCGCAGAGGAGGTGAGGAGACTTATGGCTGTGATGGTGGGGATGTGTGTACCGAGTGAAGACGGGACTGTGGATGTGGAGGTCTCCACGGCACCTGAGCTGATAAGGACCGAGGAGCTGGGAGTTGTGGATGTGCTATAGGTGGAGTGTCTGCTCAGGCCCGTGAAGCTGGGCCAGCTGTGAGGGGTTGCTGGGGAGGCTGTTGATGCTGACATTGTCCTATGAGTCTTGGCTATGTCTGGGGTGGACAGAGAAGACCAGTTGGGTGTATTAGAGGTGACTGTGGTTGTTGTACTTGCCAAGGTGGCAGGAGAGGGGGTATCAGGCGTGGAGTGTGTGACAGCACTGGTGGGAGATGTGGAGGTGACCTGAGCTGTAGCTGTGGACCTGCCATCAGTAGCTGGGAGTGTGGTCGCCAAGGAAGACAGAGGGCTGGTGAGCGTGGTACCTGTGGTGAGTGTTTCTATGCCTGGGACCGATGGTGAAGACGTCTCCCTCGTGTGTGATATTACACCAGTGCTGGTCATGAGAGGAGAGGTGCTGGATGTCTCAGAAAGCAGTCCTACTGAGGGGATGATTGAAGAAGCAGTCGAGGGAAAAATAGTACTTCCTGTCAAGAGAGACACTGTGGAAAAGTCACTGGTGGGCATAAGGGTGATTTCTCCATGACTAGGGGTGATGATTGTCATCTGACCTGTTCCTGCTGTTGCTGTTGTGTTTGATGGTGGTTCTGTAGATGCGGGTGCTGAGAATGTGCTGGTGGTAGTGGGGTTTGGCGTGTATTTAGTAGTAGATAGAGGTCCAGGGCTGACTGGAGTAGAGAAAAGTCCCTCTGTATATGTGCTGCCAGTGACTGAAATAGGTTTTGTAGGAGTTAAAGAAGAGAAAGTAGCAGACGCAGAGGTAGTTCCTGGGATCGGGGACACCATATAGACACTAGATGGGGTCAGTGTAGTCCTTTCTGTGGCCCCAGTTGAGATTAAAGAGTCGTGGGTTGTGTCTATGAGTTGGGCTGAGGGAGAGGGTGGGTCCTTCACAGTGAGAGAAGTGGCCATGTCGGTCAGGCCAGTGACAGTTGTCGCTGGCTTGTCTGTCCCACGAGTCATAGTGTAAGAAGAGCTAGGGGGCCCTGAGGTCCCGGACATATGGGTGGTGGTGGTGGATGTGACCAGAAGCCTGGTGAGATTGACATACTCAGTGGTGGGCATGTTGACTATCTCAGTAGGGAGAATGGCTTTCGGGACAAACTTGGAGGTCACTGAGGTGTCAGAACGGACAGGAGAAGTGAGTGTTGTTTCAGAAGTGGATTTAAGGTGAGTGTCCCCAGGGAGAAGCCAGGATGTGTTTTCCTTGTGGCCGGGAGCAGGAGAGGCAGCCCAAGGGGAAATGGGTGACCGCTGTGTGGCTGCTTTGGTGCTTGGCACATGGCTGAGAGCAGATGCTGCACCAGGGGATGGAGTGTTAGAAGCCGCTGATAGGGTTCCTGTGTTGGCTGGGAACAGAGGAACCCACTGGTGAATTTGCAAGTCACACTACATAAGTTGTTCGCTAACCTTTTCCCACTGCAAAGGACGGGATGTGACACAGCTTATTCCCACCACCACCACCAGAAGCGCTAGAGGCCTTGCGGAACTGAGAGCTTCCGGTGCTGGGAGTCCAGCCCGCTGGGCTGCTCAGGCCCCAGTCATTCCGCGGGGAGCCGGGGCTGGCTGAGGCGCCTCCTTCTTTGTCTACACCTAGGCCCCTCTCCTTCCTGCTCCCTCCTCCCCTCCTCCTGCTGCCGGGAATCCTCCTCCCCATTGACTTTCTGCTCCCACCCTTTGACCCTCTTCTGCCTTTTTCCCCAACCAGGAGACTCTCTTATCTCCTTCCACTGTGAAGAAAGAAGCCCTTGCAAGGCTACACCGTCAGAGAGGACAAAGGAGAAGAAGAGAGGCCGCAGCTCAGACTCTGCAGAGACCAGAGAATGTGGAGGGGGCATCTCAGGAACTGGGCAGAGAAAGAAACTCCCAGAGAGATTCAGCGGGCAGGGCATGGATTCTAGAGACTGGGAGATTTAGTAGAGAATGTTAATCACACACACAAAAAAAGACATTTTATATACGGGGTTCTGTTTCAACACTGGGTTCACCTGTGAGGATAGAGGCCCTCCCTCAGTCCTTAGACAGCACTGACCCATTTCACAGAGGGTGACATGGAGGACCACAGGTCTCTTGGGCATGGGTGAGGGCCTGGGAAAACAGCCGGAGCCAGCAGGAAGCGCCCACACCTCCTGGCCACTGAGCTCCTGCTCTCTGGGATGGGACTCAGTGTGATTCTTCCTGTGAGCTGCGTGTCATTTGTAATGATGATGGGGGTGGGGCTGGACCCTTTCAGCCAGGATGTGCCCTCCAGGAGGGAAATTAGGAGAACCCTGGGATTTCTAGGTTGGGTTTGGATCTAGGACTGTGGTCACCTCGGGACTCAGAGGAGAAAGTACCAATCGGACAAAAGCCACACCCCACCCACTTGTGTAGGACCCACCCTTGGGGTGAAGCACAGAAGACTTCAGAATCTCCAGGCCTCAGCCCTGGTGACAACAACTATGCCTGAAAAGGCAGCGTGACAGGGGCAGAGGGGGGATGGGGACACCAGAGGCTGAGGGGGACAGAGAAAAATGAGGGGGGCACTGACCCAGCCTAGGAGGGAAGAATCTAGTGTGGAGAGGGCACCATGCCTCGGGGGTAGGGGACAGAGAATGGAGTCAAGGAAGAAGTGCCCCCACCCTGGGAAGCAGATATGAATGCCGGCCCCCTGCAGCCCGTTCAGTCCTCGGACCAAAGCAGCAGCAACGGACCATCTCCCTTCTCCTCCACTCCCTCCACGGCCAGCGCTTCGTGCCACCCCTCAAAAAGCCTCAGAGCCCCTCCCCGCCCGCTCTGCATGCTCCCTCCCATTTCCCCTCACCTGTGGCCCCCAGGGTGGCCCTTAGCATCCAGAGCAGGCTGAGAAGCCTGGGCAGCAGCATGGGCCCAGTGGGCAGGGCTGGTCCTGAGTGCAGAGGTCAAAGCAGGTGCCAGGACTGGAAATGGCACCTGGGTCACAGCCGCGGCACGCTCAGTAACACCTGGCTTAACCGAAAGTGGCTATCTTCCGGCCTTGTGCACCAGGGAGCAGCTCACCTTTGCCCCACCCAGCCCCACACCCTCCCCCTTCCCTCGGCACTGTGTGAAGGGAGGGGACAACGGACAAGCCCAGGAGGTGTCCGGGAGCGGGAGCGCTGCCGCCACCACCCTGTTGCCACCACCTCCCTGTTGTTGCTGCTATGGACGCTGTCTTTCTTTCCCATTGCTGAGGCCTCTTCAGTGGATCCCAGAATCCAAGTAACCCTTGCTGGCTCCTTTAGCTCCTGTCCTGGGAAACTTACTCTCTCGAGTTTCTCTGCCCCCACTCTGTCCTCCCTCTACCCCTCTGGCACTGGGACCCCACAGCCACACACAGCCTGGGGAGTCACAGAACTCAGCCAGAAGCCGCTTGAAAGAGGGCCAGTGCCCAGAGAAGAAGCCCAGGTGGCCACCGAAACACAGGCACCTTGTAGTTTTAACTATCTGGGAGCAACTTAGCAACAGCTAAGGGAGTTTGCATCCACTCAGTGCAGACAGGACAGCGGAGTGAAGAATACCTGCTTCTGCCTGACCAGGGGAAAGGGTTGAGTTGCTTTAACAATGCAATTTGAAGAAAAAAAAAAAGACAATTTGATTGCATTGATTTTTTTGTCTTTGTTTTATTTTCAAGGATGATGTCTCATTATATATTCCAGATTGCATCTATTTAATCATGTTTTTCTGTTTGTTTCAGTGAGGAGGTTGAACACTTCACCACTGAGCCACAACCCCAGCCCATCTATTAAAACTTCAAATGTGTGGTCTAGTACCCAGCAACTTCACACACCCCCCTCCCCTTGTGGAACTATAATCCCAGGATTTTTTTTTTTTTTTTAGAGAGAGAGTCTTGCTTTGAGCTCAGCCTTGAACTCAGAGCAGTCCTCAGGACGATTTTAAATTTGAGCGTCATCTGGGCAAGCAAGTGGAATCCTATCTCAAAATAAAATAAAATGGCTATGGATGTAGCACAGAGGTGGAGTGCACCTAGATTCAATCATCAATACCACAAAAAAAAAGAAAGAAAGAAAGAAAGAAATGAAGAAGAAAAAGAGGAGAAAAAAAGAGAAGGAGGAAAAGGGACTGGAGGAAGCACTCCCAGGTGGTTGCAATTCCAGTGGAAACTGGAAACCACCAGAAGGGGACTGTGTGGTCCAGAAGGATTATGGAAGTAGAATGTCTTGGTGGGGCTGGGGCACTTTCCTGGTGTGGCTGCTGGCTTCGATGCTGCAAAAGAAGTGAACAAAGGGAAGTTGAGTTGAACTCCATGCTGGGCTCTTGCCACAGTTATTACTAAACACACTCACTCACACATAATTGCAGATGTTCAGTAAATCACACAAAATATTCAACACTTTTGTATAAAATAGGTCTTGTATGGGATGATTTGCCCCACTTTAAGCTGATTTCAGTGAACTAGGCAT
>PVIR01045385.1:0-10827 GCA_004026965.1 Petromus typicus
CCTCAAGTAAAATTAATAAGTATAATCATCTTAGCATTCCAAACACAACAATATGATGTTGATTATCATTCAAATACTAAAGTGACACTCTAGAAAAGTAGTCAGTGGAAGCCTTCTACTTGGAGTATTTTTATTAATTGTAAAAATACCTAACATCTTGAATATGATGAATAAAACTTAAAGGCAAATGTAACATTAATTTTCTTTAACCATGTGAGTGTCTTTGAATTAAAACTAGTAATAATTAAATCACATTTAACATTAGAATTTCAGTTAGAATCTTGTCTATAATCAAAGTAAAAAAACAAATTATTGACTTTTCAATATTATTGAAATTGAGTATGTTGTAACTTTAGTCTTGCCCACTGACCTCTAATTTATGGATTATTTGTAAGATATATGCTACATAACAGACACACACAGTTACAATAAATCTTACAAGGAAAAAAAGACATTTACATATATTCAGTTCTTTTAAAAAATAAAACCCAGGAACTTTGGACATGTTTTTCCACTATTTGTCAGGTAAGAATGTGTCTTGATATTTTTCCTTATTTTATAGAATTATTTATTAAATATAGATGCAAATCATCTTCCACAGATACAAAATACAAATATATGAAAATAGTGTTCTAGTTCTCACAATAGTTCTACATATGGCAATCAAATGAAATGTTTTGATGAAAGAAAATGTTGGTCTTTTCCAGCATTGATAGAATGCCCAGGGTTATTTTCAGATAAAATGTAAATTTTATCCATTCTAAATGCATTTGCTTTAGAAATTCAATCCTGCTGAGTTACAAATACCTTATGGAATATCTCTGAAGTTATTGAACTTAAGTTCATGATAACTCAATATTTCTCTGCAGACACTGATTTTGTTTACAAGCATCTCTAGAAATGAGCACAGTTTGCATGATATTATCTTGCTGGACTTGGTTTGCCTTTTGCCAGTCCATTTGTAGGAAAACTAGAAATAAAAATGTCTTTTAAAAATCCAGTTGCAAAAAGGTTTTCATCTATCTATCTATATCTATTTATCTATCTATCTATTTATCTATCTATATGTGTCTGTGTGTGCATGCACATACATACGTATATTGTATGTATACTTATATATGCATACATATACATATGCATGCATATACATACACATATACACATATACATATCCATACACATGTACACATAAATATGTATACATATAATCATATATACATATACATACACATATACACATATATACTTATACATACAAATATACACACATATGTGTGTATATATGTATATATGTATATGTGTTTATATATGTATATAAGCTGTTTTTATTTGATCAAACATATATGTTAAAGATTCCATCAAAAATCCTAGAACTGATAAATACAGAAAAATAGCTGAACACAAAATCAACACACACAAGTAAACAGCCTTTGTTTACTCCAGTAATGAACCTATGGAGAAAGAAATTAGTAAAACACTACAATTCACAATAGCTTCAATAAAAATTAAATTCTTAGGAATTAACAGAGTCAAGGAAGTAAAAACATCTACAATGAACACAAGAGAGCACTGAAAAAGGAAACAGAAGAGGGCATCAAAAGTCTCAAGATATCTCTTGTAGCAGGAGAGGAAGAACCTGTCAAGTGGCCATAATGCAAAAACTAATCCACAAATTAAATGCAGCCCCAATCAATACACCATCAGCATTCCCAATACTGGGGAAAAAAAAAAACACATTTACTTATTCAATTTTATTAATGTATATTTGCAATATGCAGTGGATACATTCATCCTGGGCAGTCCATACACAGAAGTGATCTTTCACTCTCTCTTTCCACATCTGCAAAATGTCTGTCTTCCTGTTTTCACCATAGGCAGAGATAGATTAGTAAAACAATGCTGGGAAACAAGATCAAAGCAGGAAGTATCATAATCTTTAGTTTCAAAATATCATACAAAGGTATAGTTACTAAAAAGAGCAAGATATTTTCACAAAAAAAAATGAAAATGAGGGTAACAGAACCGACATGTGGATGCAGAAGCAACCAAAGGCATATCTAGTCATCTGATCTTGAGAGAGGAGACCAAAAGCAGACACTGGAGAAAAGATGGGCTCTTTAACAGACAGGACAGAGAAGACTGGCCATAGAGATGCATAAAATATTTCTTACCATATACAAAAATTGTATAAAACACCCAGATATTAAACTGATGGAAGATAAAAGAGGTATAATTCCTGAAGACATAGACTCAGATAAGAACTTTATTAACTGGTCTCAATTGAGTAAGAAGTAACATCAAATATTAACAAATAGGAAAAGAAAGCTGCTGCACAGCAAAATAAAAAAAATGAACAAACCAACTGCAGAATGGGAAAAATTTTTTTAGATACTCATTGGATATGAATATCTACAATATATGAAGAGCTTATTAACATGAATATCTACAATATATGAAGAGCTTATTAACATTTAGGTACTAAAAAATAAAAGATTAAAAAAAATGACCATTGAGGGGGCCAGGGATTTGGCTCATTGGTTCCAGTGCCTGTCTTGCAAGCACAAGGACCCGGGTTCAATCCCTGGTTAAGCACATACCATACTGGATGTGGAGACTCACGTCCAGCAGCAACCAGTACCACATACCACAGTGCCGGGCATGGTGGCTCACGCCTGTAATCCCAGCACTTGGGAGGCAGAGGCAGGAGGATTGCTGTGATGTGAGTTTGAGGCTGAGCTCAGGGCCAGCCTGAACCACTAAAAAAAAAAGAAAGAAAAATGACCATTGAAATGAATAAACACTTCTCACAAGTACCAATAGCCATCAAATATCTGATAAAAGATCATCTAAAAAATGCAAGTTCAAGCAACACTGAGATTCCATCTATTCCATCTTCCTCCCAGGAGAACAGCTATCATCAATAAATAAAATAGTAGCAGATGTTACTGAGCTTGAGGGAACAAGGAGCCCATCGAGAATTCTGGGAATGTAAAATAATGCAGTCACTGTATCAGTCACATTGGCATTTCTTCAAAAAATTAAAAATAGAAGTGCCATTTGATTTAACTAGTGTCTTTCTGGGTAGCTTTCTGAAAGAATATGATATCATATTAAAATAATGTATGCCTACTTGTGTTTATAGTAACACAATTCAATTGCTCAATCTTTGAAGTGCTTTACACCTTCAGATTAATAGAAAAGTAAGTGTGGCATAAGGTATATATACAGTGGAGTATTAGTTTGTTATAAAGAGAGATAAACTTCAGTCATTTGAAAAAAGAAATGATTGCATATTGAGTCCATAATGGTAAATAAAATAAGTCCAACACCTAAGTGGAAATATGAGAAAGCCAAAATATAAAAAATTTACAAATAGAGAGATAGAGATATCTACCTCCCTATCTATCATCTATCTATCTAGATATATAGAGAAATATCTAGATCTAGATATAGATATAGATTGAGAGAGAAAGAGAGAGAAGGGGAGAGAGAGAGGGAGAAAGGTTCTTGCTTTGTTGTTCTGGGTGGCCCTGAACTTACTATGTAGCTCAGACTGGCCTAAAACTCAAGGCAATCCTCCTGTCTCTGCCTCCTGAGTGCTGAGATTACAGGCATGAGCCACCACACCCGGTACGGTGATATGTGGTACTAGGTTCAAACTTGGAACCTGTGCTTTCCAGGCTGACAATGGAACCACTGAGCTAAATCCCCAGCTCCAGGCTTTATTTACATTTTAGGCAATGAAAACAAGGTATTCTTGGCTCAAATGATAATTTAGAAAATTTCAAATAGTCATTTTAGGTGACTGCAACTGAATTTAGCTACAAATAATGTCTTAAAGGGCTCTGTTATATTGCTTTGTTTCTGCTAAATATAATCCTAGATATCAACATTATAAATGTTAATGAGATATTAAGAAGTTTTATCAATTTATTTGACATATAAACTACATAGATCTGGTATAACTTCAAAATTTTCAGATCAGAAATGATATTATATCAAATTAGGCACTTGACAGTGTATCTAACTGTGTTTGTAAGTTTCCTGTATGTTATTCTATAACATTTATTTAGAAATCTCTGGAAGTGTATTATTATTTCATATTTAATTCCTTTTTAGATTGAAGTATATATATTCTATAGTTCATTTTTCACAAATCGCATATGAATATAACTGCTGTGCTGTAGTAGTCAACTTTATTCAATTCACTTATTAATGAACTACATTTGTGCTTAGGAAGGTATTTTTAGAAATGTATTCACCAAAAGTGCTCTCTCATCTATAATTACCACCATAAGAGAGATAAAGTTGCATCTTGAATGAGAGAGATGTGTTACTTTATTACTTTAGTCAGAAGTTTAAATTTATTTTCAAAAACACTTCCGTTTATCCAGTTTATTTCTTAGAGTATATAAATACAAGCACTCGGTGTCTGAAGTGGAAAGCCACTAGTTAGTTGATTATAGTCCTATAACATAAATAGTCAGCATGGGTTCAATATAAATTTACTGAAGTTCCTTAGATTAATATTTCTCAGAAGAAGTTACCTTTGCATGAACTTTGCTCACCTCTGAATGACCTCTGTTTAGCCTGTACACGGCATTTTTTGCTCCTGGAGCAAGGCAGATAAACACCAGGAGGAGCAACTTCTCAGTCACCCTCCTCACTCAGGGTGTAGCTCACTGGAGAGATGCTTATTCCCTGGGGACTGGGATATAAAACTTACCTCAGCATTGTACAGGTTGTAGCATAAATAAAGCCCTTAGTTTTAACATTTGCTTTATCACTCCCAGAATTGAAATGAAATCAGTGGGGAAATATGTCTTTCTCTTTCACTTGTATTAACATTTGAAAAGTTTTCTGTATTCAGTAATGAAATATTTATATATCGTAGGTGTAAATTATAGATATGATAAAGATAAAATGAACATAAGCATATGAAGCAATAAAACTAAATTTCACTGGGAACAATATTACAACAAAAATTACCTTTTATTTGTGATATATTGTTCTAAGGAGATATATAGAAAGTGACAGATTATATTGAAGCTTGTTGTAAAAATGATGATTTCTGTATACTGTCTGCATGGATCAAAATCACTTTGAATATGTCAATTGATAAAAATAGAAAGGCAGAGGGTTGAAACCGAAAGAAATCAAATATAAAGATATATTTTCCATATAAAATGTTACTGAATATATATAAATTTTTTAATCATGTACAAAAAAAATTCAGTAACAAAAACTGTATATTTATTTCAGCAGTTTTTAATACTGATAAGAATCTGAAGCTAATGATCACAATTTTTTTTTTAAGGTTTTTTTGAGACAGGGTCTCGCTTTGTGGTTCAGGCTGGCCCTGAGCTCAGCCTCAAACCACATCACAGCAATCCTCCTGCCTCTGCCTCCCGAGTGCTGGGATTACAGGTGTGAGCCACCACGCCCGGCACTGGTATGTGGTATTGGTTGCCGCTGGGGTGAGTCTCCACACCCAATATTGTTATATGGTTACCGGGGATTGAACCCGGGTCCTTGCGCTTGCAAGACAGGCGCCGGAACCACTGAGCTATATCCCCGGCCCATGATCACAATTTTAATCATCTCTTATAACTGTAAAAGCCAAAGGTAACTTGTATTAATCTCCATTGTCAACAAATTCAATATTTAAATTTAATATTAAAATTTAGGAAAATTGTATATTTACATACTAAAGTCCAGATTGAACTAGAGACATATACACATAGGCACATTTATGAATTGCATTTTTAGAATATATACATGCAGCTATTTTAAGAAAATAATCCAGTGTTTTGAATTTAAGCCCTATAGACAAAAATCCTTTGTGAAGAAAACCCAGGAGACCTTCTTGAAAAATCATTTTCTAGGAATATATGAGCTCACTTTCCAATTAGCATTAAGTCAGATAAGTGTTTCTGAATTTATTTTTCTACTTTCAAAACAAACAAACAAAAAAACCCATATGTTTCACAAGACTAATTTCTTCGTACCACACACATCTTACAAAATGTGTGCATATATGTAAATATGTCTATTTATATTTTTAAAATTATGTATATATTTAACAAATTAGAAAAATGTGTATATCAGGACCTTTCTCATTATTATTTATTATTAAATTAAAAAGAAGTGAAAAATAGAGTAATATGGCAAAACACTCTCATGTACTGATCTAACTTATATGGTTGCAAATTTATGATTAAATTTGTTTTATAAATCTGCCTCTTCTCCATAAAATTATTTGGGATCAATTCTAGCATGTAATATTGTTTAACATGATATAAATGGTTCAACATATATCTGAAAATTATCTTAATGCAGTCAAAACCATAACACTGCTTCAAAAATTCTATATATTTTTGAGACAAAAAAGAACAAAAAAATCTCATAAATAAAAAAGTTTTTTTAAAAAAAAGTAAAGAGGAAAATATAGAACTGAAAAATATAATAACAGAAAGAAGAGATAGATCTTTTTAGGTGAGCTCCATAATAGAGATTGCAAAAAAGAGTTACTGAATTTGAGAACAGATCAAAAGAATTTACTCAATCTGAACAACTCATAGTAAAGAGACATTTTAAAAAATAAATAAAGACAGACAAATTTCTCAAATAAAAATAAAATGAAATATCCACACAATTAGAGTACCAAAAGGGAAGAGAAAGATGTGTGGATGGAAGTATAGAGAAATGATGGCCAAAAATTCCTATATTTGGCAAAGATCTGTACCTACCAATGCAGGAAGTTGAGAAACCACAAATACAGTATTTCTAAGATGACTGAAACAAACATAGCATAATTAACTTTCTAAAAACTAAAGAAAAAATAATCTTATAAGTTACATACTACATAGTGGGGAACAGTGATTTGGAAAACAGTGTACTGATCACCAGAAATCATGAAAAGCAGAGATATTGGAACACTTTCTTCAAGTACTGAGGGAAAATGTTTATGACCATGTTTTTTATATGTATCAAAACTGTCTTTCAAAAATATAAGTCATGTTAAGACCTTTGTATACAAAAGAATAAATATGACTTCCTTTTATAAAATCCTGGTTCCAAAACCTGCATTAGTCGCTTTTCTTTTCACTAAAACACAATGCTAATGCCTGCAGTTTAAATGAGGATAGATTCACTTTGACTCACAGTTTCAGTTTGTGGTCTGCAAGCTCCAAGGACAAAACCACATGGCAAAGAGCAAGGTAAAGGGAAGCATCTCAGTTCATGGCAGCCCAGATGCTTCCAGGTCACTCATCTACTGATCCATCTCTAACCACACTGAGCTTTTTAAAAGCAAATCAGCTCAGAGCTCATCAGTGAACTTGCCCACTGGTTATTGCAACAACTTCATGATTCATTCACCTACCAGACATACAGCTGTTAGATGATATTTCAGATCTAAACAAGAGCAGAAGTAAAACAATAGACCACATCAAAATAGTACTACATGCACTGCCCTGTTATTTCTCATGAACGCAGGTCACGCCCGATTATTCAAGTGAAAATTACAACACCATCTATTTTGTTTCCCAGGGTAGGTAGGAAGGAAGAATTCAGACAAGCAAATTTAAAGTGACAACAGAACAAACGTAAAGCAAAGCTTTGAAATTTGAAGAACTCAAATTTCTGTATTAGCAGGTTTAAATAAGCATATGCATACTATTGTTTCAGAGCAAATACTAGACAATTATAGCAATGAAAAAGTTTAAGATAATATTAATAAAGCAAGAGGGAGTCTTATGGAGAATCAAGGAAAGAAAAAAAAAGATGAGATTTGAAATATATTGTAGAGTGCTCTGTGTAAGCTCTAACATGTCAGTCATTATTTTAAACTGCCAAAGACATTCACAGAGTGAGTTACAACTCTTGATCTAAAAATGTCAAATCACTACACCTACAGTTTAATTTCGGGAGGCAGAATTGGACATTAAGGATTTAACTCTGGACATTGTGCTTGCATGGAGACACATCTCTAGCCCTGTTTGAAATTTCATACTACAGAACATGCAAAGTGGAAAGAAGAAAATTAATAGATACTGTAATTTTATTTTGAAAATAAATAGTACCTATATTAGCATTGTAAAAAGAATACATCTAAAGAAATGAAATCTGTGAAAGAAAAGGAATTAAATAATCATAAGAAACCTACTAAGAAGCTACAGTGGTCATTAATGTATATACACTGATCGAAATAATTTATAAACAAAAATATATAAAACATGCACTGAACAAAATTAAAGAAGCAACATCATGATGGAGAATTCAATATTCTATTTTTATCAGTTGGCAGAAAACCAAACAAAATTAGCTATTGAAATGGAAGAAACTATGCTAATTCAAATTACCTAAACTTCACGGAACAGCAATAGAATATACATCACTGTGGTACCTGGGTTCAGAAACACTTTAATTTGAAAACAATGTGATTTTCATATGGCATCATTTGGCAAAGTTCTGTTTTTGTTTGAGAATTTTGCCTTGGATGATGGACAGGATCAAAGTGATCTTTCTTGCAGGCCCATGGTCATCTTTTCTAAGATCCTGGAATGAGTTAAGTGTGTAAACCAAGATACCACTGTAATTTCAAGTACTAATGAAGACTTTACCAAAGGTAGCATATACTGGATAATAAACAATTCAACCAATTTAATGAAATTGCTATTGTCTTCAGAGAGAAGTTAATTATAATTAAATCAGTAGTGTGCTGACATCTAACTGACAATCCTGGGCTTGGTGGTTTTGTATTGTATTAGCTTGTTACATCTCAAGATTCCATTTTTCTGAATGATCAATTAAAGTAAAACAAAATGAAATTCACATGCGATTTGTAAGGCTAAAGGGAAGCAGTATCCACTACTCTATGAAGGTATTTCTAGTGATATGGAGTAAAAGTTAGACAAGATTTATCTTCTGGTTTTTTTTTACTCTGTGATTAGTTGTTCATTCTAAATATTTTTACAGTTGAACAAGAGTTGCTACAGTCTCAACACAGAGAAAACAGAACACTCTCGATTTCTTTCCCTACTGTTTTCATGCTCAACTATCCATTTCTAGCCTCCACTGAAAGACTTTCTGAGTACCCCCTCTATCAAAACTTTCTTGCATTTTCTCACCATTTGAATAATGAATCATTCCATTGTTATATTCATTATGATTGAGTGTCCCGAATTGAATCATATGGATTTCTTAATTTTTGTTTTTATTCTGTACCACTTTGGAAAAGAGCATAGGCTTTGTTGATTATGTAGGGCAAAGGTTTTTCAGTTGATGGAAATCTATTTTTTCCTCTAGAAATTCAGAGAAAACAAAAATATTGTAATGATTATTAAAAGTTAAAGAACATTTTTTATCATGGTATAATGTTACCCTTAAAACTACATCCTATATAATACAAAAATCAATACATAATAAAACCTGATAGCCACATTTTCTAGCATTTTAAAAGTGAAATTATAAAGAAACAAAAAGACTCCTCTGTATTACACTGCAATTTCAAGGATCTATTTGACAGGAAGATTCAGAAATACATTTTTTAGTGCCAAATACTGAACAGGGTTACACATAGAAATGAGAACACACGGGATCAAAGTATTGACATTTCCACTGAAGGAAAAAGGAAAAAATGTTGATAAGAGTCCTGAGATAAGAAAAATGTAAGGGAAGACTAGGAAAAATTGTACTAGAATGTAATGTAATGCTCAAAGAATGACTTAAACATGTCAAAAGTACAAGTGTTTCCTACAAGGAGGATGGAAATGGTTGATTCTAGGATGATTTATACATAAAATACACTGGTGTCATCTACTTATTACTACTTTGTTAGTAATGTGGTTTGATTCAAATATTATAACCAAATAAAAAATATGAATACAAGCATTTATAAATATAGAACAAGAGAAAGATTTTCCATACAAGTCCATTAAAAAAGTGTGCAGTTATTAAAGAATAGAAAAGCAAGAAGTGATGCACCATATTTTTTATTTAGACAGTATTCTTCATTAGATGCTGGAGTCTTTGGAAACAAAGTTTTGTGGGAATTAATATATTATATAGATATCATAATATGTCCACAAAATAATTATGTGACATAAAATAGAAATTTTATAGAAAAAAGCAGCAATTTTATACAGAAGAAAACTACCAGAACACACTATAAAAATGTGATCCAAGTTAGCATCCTCTGTAATATGACATACAGTAATCAGGACCACAAAATAGCAATTTTGCTACGTGAAATTAAACCAGAAAGGATAAAGAAAAAACACATCAGTAACATTATTTTACCACTGATTTGGAAAGCAATAGTTCAAGGATATTAATTGCTTCACTCAATAACAGGTAACATTATACAGCAGCTATGGATTTTCTCTTGTCTTATTCATTGGCACAACAGCTTAGAACAGAAGACAAGAGAGGAAATCAGGCCACACTTCTTCTATGGAAAATTAACCCACTTCTACTGTAATAACTGTAATCTGTTCATAATGGCTCCATATCTTAATATTATTAACTTGGCAAAATACATCATGAACTCTGGAAGCAACATTCAAATAATACCTTATATATAATACATATAATACATATGATACTATACCTTATATGCATACATATATAGTATATATACATATATACATATATATTATATACATATATAATATACTCTATATATAGTATACAGTACATATACTGTATATATAATACCTTACAATTGTACCATATATATACACATTATGTTATACTTATATTAAGGTTTTATATATATATATAACTATATATATAGTTATGACTGTATATATATATATAGTAATG
>PVIR01045386.1:0-10755 GCA_004026965.1 Petromus typicus
CCTTATATGCATCTCTTCCGCCAATCAGGGGATCAGGTGTAGTGGCCTACCATTGGTCCGCGCAGCAACCAAACTATGCTTGAGTCAGCCTAGTACCCCGCAAGGAGTCATGTGGCAGAGGGAGCACACGCCATCAGGAGGAAAGAGAAAGGAAGCCAGCGCCATCTTTTAGGTGTGGCACCAGCGCGGCTCTCCACAAGAAGCCAAGATTCCAGTGTCATTCTGAAAGAGTCAAATGACTCCCTATTCCTGGATCTTCTTATGTCTTCTTTGTGATGGGAGAAATTTCCAGAAACTCCTAAAGTATTGATCCAGATATACAGGAACTCCAGTGGGTTCTGATATCATAACCACAAGAACTTTGTGAGGGGTGGAAATAAATATGTATGATGGGAGAACATAGTTGATAAGAGTTCTGACCTGCATCTCAAAAACACCATTGTACATGTCTTAGTTACTCTTCTTTTTTTTTTTTTTTTTTTTTTTTTAAGGTTTTTTGAGACAGGGTCTCGCTTTGTGGTTCAGGTTGGCCCTGAGCTCAGCCTCAAACTCACATCACAGCAATCCTCCTGCCTCTGCCTCCCGAGTGCTGGGATTATAGGCGTGAGCCACCACGCCCGGCACTGGTATGTGGTATTGGTTGCCGCTGGGGTGAGTCTCCACACCCAGTATTGTTATGTGGTTACCGGGGATTGAACTCGGGTCCTTGCACTTGCAAGACAGGCGCCGGAACCGCTGAGCTATATCCCCGGCCCTAGTTACTCTTCTTGTTGCTGAGTCAAAACACCAAACACTCAAAAGTTAAAGGAGGAGAGGTTTCTTTGGCTAACAGTCTGAGGAGGTTTCAGTTTATACTTGGCTGATCCCAAAGCAAGTTAGTGTCGGAGTAGAACATCACAGAGGACAAACAGCTCATGGCAGACAGAAAGCAGAAGAAAGCAAGGCAGCAAGCAACAAGTTGCATGTGAAGGGCTTCCTTCTGTCCTTTACATTCTATCAGCATCCAGAGTGGGCCAAAATTTATCCTAGCATTGCATCAAGAATCAACCCCAGGGTCACATCCTTGATCCCAGCATCACACCCTAGATCCAGCCACCACCGAAAATCCCCACCAATGACCACATGAGATTTTGGGAGGATGTCTAGATTCAAGCTATAACAGGACAACATCAGAATAGAGATGTCTGTTCCTTTATCAAACTAGCCACTTAAGCATGTACTTATTATTAGAGAATATGATTCCAAGAGGCTTTATGACAGCCACATACTGTGACTAAATCTTAGTTTGCAAAGTTTTCAAAAGGCATTTAAAAACATGTAATGAGCAGTGTTACTACATGCCAATCCCATGTGTATTTAAATAAATACTTTTCTTCTTATTGTGTAAAAGAAGCCAACCAAACAATATTTATTTTTAACTTTCTGCATTGCCATGATCTTGCTCTCCTCCTATCTTCCAGAACCTGTTTCCAGTCTTCTTTCATTCTTTTCTCCCTAAGGGCTGCTCTCAGAATAAGTCAATACACCTAGGACTGAAAAAGACAGACCAGCTATCTTGCTCTTAGGGGATTACAATAGACACTTACAATTGGAGCAAGAAACATTTGAATTTAAAATGACTTTTCCCTCCCATTCTTTCTGTGCTCAGCACTGCCTGGGCTGGGGCCACAGAGGGATTTAGTTCCAGACTTGAGTTTGTCTGTGTCCCGACAACTTGACAGTTTAATAATTCAAGCTGTTTACATTCTCCCAAAGCACTTGAGCCTGCATGATTATGATTTTCTTTATTTCCATGCCCTCTTCCTTTAAGCTATTACATGCTATAAATTTTGATGTCACATCAATGTCCAATGATAATAAGAAGATTGTTTTTCAATTTTTGAGCACTTTTGCCACTTGGAATAATGAGTGAATAAGACCAGTGCCTTTCTCCTATAATGTATCAATTTTAAATATAGTGAAGTCTAGGCAAATTGGAGGAAGGTGAAGACCTAGAAATGAATTCATTCTAACTTTAGAGTCTAGGGACGTTATCTGAGACCCCAGAGAAATGACTGAACTCATATACACTTTTCTAGTCTCAGCTGATGAAGGTCTCTCTCACAGTCTCAGGGCATGTTTGCAATAGCACCATAGGAGCCAATATATCAAATACTGAATAGCAAACAAAGAATAGAGAAATATATATTCCTAAATTAGGTGCAATACCTAAGTCAGGTAAGTAAAAGTTTTATTTTACTCAAAGTATGGAAGTTAGACTTTAGGCTCTACTTTTTGGGCTCTACTTTTTTCAATTTAGTGTTTGAAACAGAGAGAAACTGTTCTTGTCTTGTCTGTGGACAGCCTCCTTTCAAACAAATCAGTAAAGATGAAACTTCATGTTAACTTTCTGAGTTCAATAACAGTGTGAGGGACCTCAAGACACAAATAGGGCCTGGAGTACAGCTGTGCTAGGTATGCTCAAAAGGAAGAATAACAGCGATGTGTGTATCACTGATGGCTCATAGTAGCACCTGAGTATAAGTTCTTTGGTAAGGCAGATTATCTGGTCCAGAGGAGGACCTCATTTCATATCTCTGAATTACTCTTCTTTATAAATGATACACCTTTTCTGAGTGAAGAAATGTTTGTCCAACTTTCCCACCAATTCCACTGCTCTATACTTAAATGTCAAAGACATTGACCCTACAGCTTTGTCCTAAGCTTAATTCTTGAACATGTGACAAGTAAACTTACCTGTTCACCTGGAAACCTCCTGAGGACATATTAAAACATGCTTCTGGGTGTGTCAGTGTGAGTCCTTAAGATAGGACTTAGGAGTCAATGCTTGATCCTTCTCCTCTTTATTTATTTAGGGCACTCTTTCCCCTCCTTTCTTCATGCCCTCAGTAAACTAAACAATATTGTTCCATGATGCATTCTAACATAATTTTTTCTAAATTAGTCAACTATTGACTGAGATTCTTGACCCCATGAAGCAAATTAAATCTCTCCTCCTTTCAGATGTGTACGTTGTGGATTTTCTCTCAGCAATGAGAAAACTGACTAATATAGACAACTGGAACCAGAGAAGGACAATCATTGCCATTACCCTATGTGACCATGTGGTTCAGAAGCTTTTGGAGTTAGTTTGCTTCAAACATTAATAATGTTATGGATACACGAGCTAGAGAGTCTCAAAGGTGCTATAATCAGAGCATTGTGGTTAAGTCTGTTGGAGCTCAGAAATGAAAGTGAAATCCAGGCTAGACTGGATGTGGGTCAAATATGCCACGCATACATCTCCTAGAACAGAGAGAATAATAGAGGTGCAAGCACAACTACCTTTGTGATGGCTTAAGGCCATCTGGAGTTCAGCCCTACCTGCTTGGTCTGGACTTCTCCTTCAGCTAAAGTCATGCAACCAATCCATAGCCACCCAGTAAAAACACCTGCATCGCTGAATAGTTCAACCAATCTGTGACTGCCCAGTATGGTTACTTCCCCTGCCATTTGCTTTATAAGTATGTACATTGCCTAATAAAAACAGCAGTGTTCCTTGAAACCTCCCTAGAGTCTGCATATGGTGACTCTGTGACCTCACTCAGCCTCCAGCTGAAACCCATTTCCTCAACAACTAGAAACAACTCAGACAGAATTGCAGAGGGTAAAGCCAGATAGATATAAGACAAGGACTTCAGTGAAAATTGGGATTTAGGCCATATATATGATAATTTTGATATAAATTTTGTCTGCATTTTACTTTATGCTGAGTTTAAGAGCAGTGGTTAGTCTGTGGTGGGAATTTGAAGTCAGCTCAATATTCAGGGTGTGATATGGGTACCACTATCTGCTTTTAGCTTGATTTTTAGAAAACATAATGAGAGTAAAAAACAGAAACTGAAACATTGAAAGATTACATTTTAATAGAAAAACAAACACATGTAAATTTAGGACTAAGTGGCATGCTTGCTAAAGAGATTTAGACAATTATGAAGAAATCAGAAACTTTGAAGTGGATTGAGAAGAAAGGTGCTACAAGGACATGTCAGGAGTTAGCGAGGTCTCATTGAATGCTGGCTCAAGAGGGCAAAGGCATCCACCATTTATCTGAGAGCACCTGGGCCCCTGTCCAAGAAAAGCTTCCCAGGACACTTTCTCTCTTGGGTTTCTTTCAACATGTTCTATCCAGTTTCTCAGCAGGCACTGGTGCAAAAGAACCAAGATATTACTCAAGCGGGTAAGCACCTTGGTGATTGTTCGGGCATGCTAGATGTAAGAGTTATGGGATCCCAAAGGCCTCCACTAAGATTTTGAAGGAACACATGGGGGGCCAAGCAATGTGTACCTTAGGAATGTATGCCTGAATTAATTTAAAGGTTTAGTGCAGACCTGAGGAAACGGGATGCCAGAAACTGGGGTGTGTGCCAAGGAAAGCTGCTGACAAGTGGTGGAGGCAGTCCAAGAATCAGGCCATGGGGACTGGAGCCAGAAAGGCCAGAGGTGTAGAAACATCCTCACCCCATGGGACTCACACCTCACTTCCATGTGCCTTGGAAATGACATACAGCACAGGTTTTAAGGTTTGCATTGCTAGGTTCAGCCTGGTTTTGCCCCTGTCATTTTTCTCCCTCGATTCCTACTTGTTCCAATAGTGATGGCTACCTTGTGTTCATATATTGGCAATATGTAAATTTCTTTCTTTACCCTTGATCGAGTATATTGATATTTTGGGGGCATATATTGTGATCATATCATCACTGAGAATTCATACCTGAGAATGCTATCATCTTGTTTCATATTTTTATCCTTGCCCTCCTCTACGTACAACTCCCCCATATGCACAATCTTTGTTTCATTTTTTTCTGTCAAATTTCTTCTTCCCCCTTTGTTTTTCCCTGCCTCCCCTCAGTTTCCTTTCACTTTTGAACAATTTGCTCTATTTTTGCTTTATTGTTATTATAACAGTTCATATGTAAGAATTTGTCTTATGTCCCAGGGGATATTTTGGACTTGGATGGTTAAGCAGTGCTAGAACTTCCGAAACTTATCAGAGATGTTATTGCATTTTAAATTGTTCATAAGGCAGCTGTATCACACTATGAAGAATTATGAGCTTGTACTCTCCCTTGTATGGGTGTGGATAAAAAGATATATTTGGATATGAAGTTGTCAATTATTAAACTGGGATGGGTGAGTTAAAAATGTCAACTTGCTTGATTTCCACACCACCTAGGTGATTAGTAAAGTTTACTTCTCAGTGTGTTGATGTAGGCCACTGAGTTGTGAACTTGGGGTCTGCATCTTCTTGGTTCTTTCCGCTTTGGCTTTGCTCCCTTTCTTTATTTCCAGAACACCACGAAGTAGGAAATTTTGCTCTGTTATTCCCTTTTATTATTTGTTTTCCTATAAGTATTTAAAGTTTATTCATTTTTAGGACAGAGTTACAGTCTATTGTTGATAAATATCATGTTTTCTTTATCCATTCAACCATTTACCTACATATAGACTGCTTCCAAGGTAACTATTGTAAGTTATGCTGTTGTAAACATGAGTATCCATGTGTCATTATAATATAATATCTAACTTCTAGGGGGCACACATAGTAAGAGAATAGGTGGGCCTAAAAAATGTCTAGCATCCACTGATTTCTTTCTTTATTTTTATTTTTATTTATTTATTTTTATTTTTATTTATTGAGATAGGGTCTCATTTTTTTTGTAGTTCAGGCTGGTCTTGAACTCAGCCTTGAACTCACAGCAATCCTCCTGCCTCTGCCACCCAAGTGCTTGGGTTACAGGTGTGAGCCACCACACCCAGCACTGTGGTATGCGGTTGTATATGGTTACTGGGAATCACACCCGGGCCCTTGCACTTGCAAGCCAGGCACTGGGACCAGTGAGCTAAATCCCCAGCCCTCCAATGATTTCTATACTGATTTTACTGGTTTACTTTCCTAGCAACAGTGGGGAAATGTTTCCCTTTCAATGTGTTTAGTCTATAAAAGCTGTTTTTATCTTCCTATCTTTTCCGTTTCCTTGTTTTATATCTTCTTGCATTCCTGGGAAATGTAGATTTTCATGAAATATATGTTTCCTTTTTAGTCTTTTTTCTAATCTCTCCCTTTCCACAATTGCTTGTATTTCCCAAGGCCTTCATTAATTTTCCACTAATCCTTTATAAGATCTAAGAATCTATCATTTATGTACCTATATACAACAGTTTTCAAAAGCTAAAACCCAAATGATATGGCACTTTTTGAAATATGAATTAACAGTTCAGAGTAGGGGGGAGATCTAAAACAGATGTTCTAAATTAGACTCGTTGAATGCTCTTTTACCCATATTGTGCTGCTTTTGATAATTTCAGCTTATTTTTTATCATGCTGGTTTCATATTTTACCTGTTTCTGATCCTCCTTTAAGTTCAGTCTTCTTTTGTTCATTCACAGCACATGAAATACATTAATCTTTTTTTTTCTATCTTTTACTGTCTGCCCTAGTTACCTTAGACCTCATACAGCCATTATCTACTTATGCTAAATGACCACAAGACTCCTGAAAAATATAGGTTTTGTCTGAGGTTGCTGAGTTTATTATTACAGTGCACTCACTCAGACATTAGTCTAATGCTGACATAAATATGAAAGAAATTGGTGTATCTTTTTCTCAACTTCAAAAATATCTTGAGTGCAACATACTTTATTGTGACATTCCTTGTGGGTTTGAAGACCACAAGATTGATAAGAAATAAGGAAGAGGGACTCTTTGGCCCTTTTTTTCTCTTTTGCTAGCAGTATTTTGACAAACATTTTGTCATTATTGCTTAACAGAGGAACTGGTCCTTGTTTTTTTATATACATCAAAATTATTACCTTCCCTGAATATTAAAATCAATAAACTCCCTTCTCCTGTGAAGCCTCTAGATGACCCTCTCTCAACGAATAATTAAACATTTGAATCAATTCCGGTACTAGCCTATCAGTCACAGCTTTATAAATCTTTGCCATCTGACCATCTTTGCCTGGAATTCTCTTATTATTTAAAAGAGAAATAGCTTCTAATATGAGCTCTTGTGAAATTGAAACTATCAACTCTATTTCATCTAAAGAGCAGATCCAGGCAAGACAAATCATGCCCAGGGAAGAAAATCTGGTACCAGCAAATTAAGACTCAGTTTGAACTATAGCTAAAACCTCAAACTAAGCTAAGATTGAACTCATTAAAAAAAAAAAAAAGTTTGAATATTAGGAGATCTTTCTAGAAGATAATATCTGTTTAAATTAAGATTACAGACAAGGCAAAGAAACTACAGTTAAGAATCTTGCATATGTGAAACCAACATTCATAAATATGAAGGGATAGAACTATAGAGAAAAGTTTTATTTAACATGTTAGGACTCAATAAGTTTATCAGCTGGGCACGGTAACTCGAGACTAGAGTTCTGGGAGGTTGAAGTATGAGAATCATAGGTTCAAACTCAGCCTAGGCAACACGGAAGACCCAGAATCTAAACAAACAGACAAACAAATAACAAACAAAAGCTCAGTGTAAAACCCCTAACTTCAATCTTCAGTACAATACGGCTTTTAAAAAAATAAAATCTGGGGCCGGGAAGTTAGCTCAGTGGTTCCGGCGCCTGTCTTGCAAGCGCAAGGATCCAGGTTCAATCCCCGGTAGCCACATATTATACTGATCATGGAAACTCACGCCCAGCAGCAATCAGTACCACATACCACAGTGCCGGGCGTGGTGGCTCACTCCTGTAATCCCAGCACTTGGGAGGCAGAGGCAGGAGGATTGCTGTGATGTGAGTTTGAGGCTGAGTTCAGGGCCAGCCTGAACCACAAAGCGAGACCCTGTCTCAAAAAAAAAAAAAAAAAAATCTTATCTTTCAGTTGTTGCTACTAAAATTCATGCTGCTTATGCAACTTGTCTTTGAAAATATAATATTTCAACATATGTACACTGCTGAGATTTGAGCGACTCAATCTCTCCTACTTCAGAAGCTCATTATGGCTCTTAAATGCTAAATACTTAGTCTTTTTATAGAAAGTTGCATCTTCTCTTTGTTCTTATTTCCAGCAAAATAGAACTTTCAATTATTTAATGAGCCAAATTGCTACCTCCCCACGAGTGACCTGTAGAATCTTTTCAAGGATTTTCACTTCTCCTGGCAAGTTTCTTCTTTCCCTCTGTCTTCGAATAAACGGTCTACCCAATGTACTTTATCTTTTATATATCCTAGTTCAACTGTGGCTTTTTCCTGATCTACTCAACCCCAGACTAATTATATATTATCATGGCAACTAACTATTTTAATTCAGTGTTCTTACCACAGTTTGTAATTAGTTATATGCTTCTGTAATCATTTTATTAATTTTTACTCCAAATTAAGCTGTAAAATTTATGGGAACATTCCCATGTCAGACATGTTAAAAATTATAACTGAAGGAGTATTAGACATGAAAAAGTAATAAATATATGAATAAATATGTCGCTTATTTTTACATTTATAAAAAAGCTAGAGAAGGGGAAAAAGAATTTATTAAAATGAGATTTAGAAAGTAAAATATTCTTTGTAATCACAAGCGAACATAAATCTCTTTGACACCTAAAAAAATCAAAGTTTTTCTATTCTTTTTCATTGGTAGGGGAAAGTTTTATACACCTATTATAAAATAATATAAAAGTAATTATATAAGATAGTGAAGAAATGAGTAGGAGGAATCATATCACTTCTCTAGTGTGAGAAACTAAAGGTGTACATGAGGTCCACAATATGTGAGAGATATGAAATAGGAAGAAAATGTTCAAAGGGAAAAGGACCAAGGGAAAGCAAAGAAGGGAAAGGAAAAATGTGATGGAAAAAACAAAACATGTAAACAAAGCTTATGTGTATAGAGAGTTGGAGGTCATATGGAGGGCAGGAAAATAGAAAAAAAATGAGAATTAACATATACGATACACACTTACAAATTTTTATTGTTGAATGTGGCATTATATATACCTGAAATACACCACTAAACTCAGATAAATGAAAACAAAAGAAAGACAGCATACTTAAAACAACTAGCTGTCATTTCTACTTACATGGACATACCTTGAGGATATCCTCATAAGTGAAATAAATAGGGCACAGATAGGTACATATCGCATCTTTTCTCTGGTATGAGAAAATAAAGATGTAAATGAGTCCTAGCATTGTATATTATATATTGTGCAATAGAAAATGCTCAATGTAAAATAGGGTGAAAGGGGACAATGTTGAGATTGTAACAAAAAAGTAAGGAAACAAATTTTATGTATATGGGTGGGTGGTAGGGTGGGTAAGGCTATGGGAAAAAAATGAGAATTAAGTTGTGTCTTATACTGGTACAAATCCCTATTATGAGGTGCAATCATGCTGTGTATATTTAATGTACCAATAAAGATTTTAAAAATCCAAACAAACAACTAGCTGTCCATTAGAATTGCTGCCCAACAGAATTTTACCCTTAAACATTAGAGACAGTGTGTTCTGTCAATGTACTTCCCATAGCTCGACCCAGGGTGTGTTGAAGCTGGCACTGCAGCTCAGAGAGAAGAACACTGAACATATTAACTCAAACTCCTTGACCACTGGAACCAATTCAGGCACTAGATTTGACTCTATCATTGCCAGAGGAGAAATGGTAGTCTACACCATTAAAAATCTTGGTTTCATATACTGCTACAAATTCTTATTGTTGAGAGCAATCATGATGTGTATATGTAATGTACCAATAAAGATTTTGATTTAAAAAATTCTTAGTTTCATTTATAAATTAACCAATTTACTTTTCAAAGACTCAGCTTCTTTATTTCTAAAAAAGTAAATAATTATCTCACATAATTCCTATTATTACCTCTTTTCTGTCCCTGGAATACTATACGCAATAGCACATGAATGCATGAATGATTTTGTGGGAGAACAATTAGATTCAAAAACAGAAGCATTTGAGAAATTCTGCATCATTCACAAACTCCACACCCAAGTCACAAATATGACCCCAGCCATCTGTCCTGCATGAATGTAAATGTGACCATGTTTCCCAAAATGGTAGGACTAATTAGGCTCGTGAATGGAAGTATCACTCTATGTTTAACTTTAAAGCTGATTATTCAATTTATTGACTCAATGATAATTAAATACACTGTCGTATATCTTCCAGACTCAGTTTTGTTCATGACAAATAAATCAGTACAAAACAATTAAGCTTTGTCCTCATGAAGTTTACGTTTCCTTGAGGCAGAACACACTCAAGAATATAAGAAGGGCCAGGGATTTATCTCAGTGGTTCTGCCACCTTCCTTGCAAGTAGAAGCACCTTCCTTCCAAGTTCGATCACTACTAACCACATACACCAATGCCAGGTGTGGAGACTCATGGTCACCAGCAATCAGTACCACATACCACAGTGCTGGATGTGGTGGTTAACTCCTGTAATCCCAGTACTCAGGATGAAGGCAAAGATAGAGGGATTACTGTGAGTTTGAGACTTTCCTGGGCTACATACTGAACAACAAAAGTGAGATCATTATATAAAGAAGAAAAAAATATATATACGAATATTTAGTATGTTGAATATACTGAACACCATAAGTAAAAAAATAATAATAGAGAAGAAAAAATTAAGAAATGTAATTTAAAATATGATGGTCAGGATAGTTATCAAAGGCAATGTGATTTTAAGTAATTGTATCAAAGAAGTAAGCGTTCTCTGACTTGGAAAAAGAGTATCAGGCCAAAAGAATA
>PVIR01045387.1:0-10749 GCA_004026965.1 Petromus typicus
ATCATCACAGTGGATGTAGAAAAAGTAGGATAAAGCTCACCATTCATTCATGATAGAAACTCATGGTACACTAAAATAGGAGACTCCGCTTTTGCACAAAACCCAGTAAAGGGGTCATATGGAGGAATTCCACAGGATTGCTATGTGACCAGTGAGTAAAACAAGGGATTTCCATGCTTTGATTGGCCAGGGGTAATCACAGGGTCAGCCGCTGGAGTCCAGGGCTCAATTTACTCTCCTCTCAAGTCAGCAGAGACTGTGAGAAAGGATGCTCCCCTAGGACTGACTTGGAATTAGCAGAACGATGTGTGGATACTGAGTTGGGAAACAACTGTGTCCCATTCCAGAGACTCAATAGCTCATCCTCAAGATGACCGGAGTGAAGAACCTGATCAGTGACATGTGTGCAGTAAGTGACACAGTCCAGCTCAGAACTCACAGGTGCCCAATTCGATTTGGAGGTCTTTCCAGAACTCCCACTGCTTTCACAGTGTCTGCACCTCTATCACTCAGAGCCATGCACGTTTCTATCCCTGGAGACAGTAACATACACTTTTGCCTTTAATGCTACTTGAATATATATGTGCACACATAAATAAATATGTGAATGGAAAATCTGGAAGAATACAGCCATACTGGTTAGCCCCAAAGAGGGGGAGAGAGTGAGAACGGGGGAGGGGATGCATTCTATTTTCCTGCTTGGTCTGAACTTGACACATGAATAGATTTCTGGGTTGTATCTTCAGCCTCTCCTCCCACACTATCCTGTGGTGCTGGTGTAGGAAATCAAGGCTTAATTCCAATTCTAAGTGATCCTGGGCTCCCTCTACAGGAACCCAAGACAACTTGTAAATGGGAGTGACCCCTGTTGGATTGTCTCTTGCTTGCTTTCTCTTCCTGTGTGCTGCCTGAATCCTAGTCCCGGAGTCCCCTACTTTGAGAATGAAACTTTGGCCTAAAATCCACAGCCCCCAAAACATTGTATAGCCCATAGCAGGCTCTTGATGTGAATGAGGAAAGAAACCTCAGGTTTTGTAGTTGTAGTGTGTTCAGATGGATGCAGTGTAGGAAAACTCTTCAGCATCTTCTGAGCCCTCTGTCTCAAGCTGATGGGGGTTTTAGGATCTACTTGTGAAACAGGACAATAATAAATTAAAGCTCAGGAAAAACAGAATACTCCCTCACCTTCTATAGTGATGTTTTGGTAAAAGTTTAACAACTATATCCCAAGAATTAAACAACTGTATTGATTTGTACTTATTATTTTCTATGTTGTAATATTCCTGCCATGGCTGATTGCAAACTACCAGCATGTCACTAAATTTCAAGTTGGGAAAAGATGTATATGATTAGCTCTCTCAACTCAGCATGAACTACGGTCTAGACTTCGGAGGCACACAGATCTGATAGAGGTTCTCAATTTAGCATTTACTAGCTGGGGAAATAGCTTAGCCTTTACACACCACCATTTCTTTATCTGTAAAACTGAGGTACTAGTAGTAATAACGCGTCTCATGGAGTTGGTGCAAAGTGCAGTTAGGAAAAGCTGTACAAAAGGCCTGTCTGATACATCTAAGCATTCTATGTAAGGTGGCTAATATTATCATTATATATTAAAGTCACAGGATACAATAACCTCTCTGTCTGCTTATAGAATATTATGGCTTATATCTGGGTGCCTCCCAAAAGTTACATGTGCTCAAAGGTGGTGCTTTTGGAGGTGAGTCGATCACCAAGGCAGATACTCATCAGTGAGTCGGTCCAGTGAGGGATTCATGACTGGATAGAAGGTTAGAGAGTGAAGCCTTGCCTGACTGGTCAGTCGCTGTGGTGTGGTCTAGACCTGTACATCTCCTTCCTTCCTCCTTTGACTCATCTCTACTGCCTGCCACCATGTCATGAGCTGTCACCCTCTACTGTGCTGTGTTGCCATGCTGTTTTGCCTGAGAGCTGCTGACTCTGGACTGAAACTTCTACAAACTCTGAGCCATAATATACATCTTCATCTTTAAATTGTGGGTTGCAATTTGGTTCTGCCTATTTGGTTCAAAACATTTGGGACAGGGGGAATGTTGACTCTGTGTTTTGGTGTGTAGCCTGTGTTTAATGTCTTTCCATTTGTACAGGGCCTCATAGTTAAAGGGTTTGCCTTAAATCTCAAAGGAGATGCTGGGCTGGGACTTCTTAGCAGTGCTGAAACTCTCAGGCCACTCTCAGAGGTGGGGGTAGGCTGTTACGGTTTATACACTGAGTCTCTGCAGAGCCTCATGCTGAAAAGTGGGGTTGGAGGAGGTGACTGGGTCACGAGGACATGATCCCCATCAGTGAACTAGTCACTGGTGGGTTTATTTCATGTGCTAAGTGTGATGTTGGGAGGTGAACCCCAGTGGAAGAAGGTGGAGGTGTGGGCTGGCAGGGTACTTTGCCGAGCAGTTGTCACCGAGTAGGACAGCTTGCTCTTAGCTCCTTCTTGCTATCTTCTCCCTGCTGCCATTACATGCTACCCTGTCTTGAGCCAGCAACTATGGAACCTTTACAAACTGAGCCCAAAAAAACCTTCCCTCTTTAGAGTGGATGGTGTTGCATCATGTGTCATGGCCACGAGAAAATAACTAAAACACAAAATATTAGAACAATCAATAGCAACAATGACAATCCTTCAGTCTTCTAATATGTGCAGACCATTGCTTGTGACAGTCACAGTTGGGAGCAGACACAGATGCTGATGAAGCAGAGGCTCAGCCTTTGGGGAGCCCAGTGGCTGGAAAAAAGAAATTACTGCAAAGATTAAATGACCTCCTCCTCTTCACTCAAAATAGATTTTTGGTTAGTAGACTTTCTTCAGTGACCCTATACCAACCTTGAGGAAAATAGATAATTTAGGCCATAAAGTAGACTGCATTCTGATGCATGATGTAGTTTCTAAGTGAAAGAGTGACTTTGCTCTTCATCAGACAAGAAACAGAGAAGGCAAAGAGCACAATGCTCCCTAAGGGGGAGACAGAGGGAGTTTACAAAGTACCTCTCACACTCGATGGTGTGTGGGTCTTTGTTTCCACAAGGTCTTGTGCAGTGGCTGGCAGTTGTGAGAACTGGAAAAATACTTGCCAAATCAACACAAATAAACTTCGAAGACCTACTCTGTGACAGTTATTCAGCATAGTACCAAGGGACAGAGGAGACACCTGGTCTTTGAGGAACTCTTCGTCCACTAGAAGAGAAAGATATAAACAAACAACTGACTCTTTATAACTGGTCCTAGCATCCCAGCTGAGACAGTAACTCAAGCTCTCTTAGGCAATCATGGTAGGGGCTCTTTGGAGACAGTGTACAGACTTGGTCTTGAGCAAGGACACAATAGAAACTATCATGGTCAGCAGGAGATAGATACTAGTTAATATTTCAGGCTCCAACTCCCTGGTATTCCCTAAATTCAACTACTTGTACGCACAAGTGAAGTTAGGCAGGCAAGGAAATAATTTGGAGTGGTAGACAGTCACTGCCTACTATGAGTACTAAGGGTACATTAGGACTAAGATTTGTTGCATTTTATTACCTCATGTGTAGGAAATTCTAAACAATATCAATGATAAAATGCAACCCTTGTCTCTGTCTTGACCGTAGTCTGGGCAAAAAATTTACCTCCAATAAACCCTTCCTCCTAGTTGAGCTTCTTATGTTTGGGACAGAGCCAAGGGCAACACTGGGTCCTGGTGGAGGAGGACGAAATACATGAAGGCATCACCCTCAAATCATCTTCCCTGTGCCTGACAGTAAGCACTTGTGTTTTAGTTACATAGTGGATAGTCCTTCTTCCTGTGCTTTGCTTTTTCATCCAAGTTGCAGTAAGCACCACAGCATCAGTCAGGACGAGGCTAGACTCTGCTGCAGAAACATCTAGTTTCCAAGTCTTAGCGGCTCACAGACTGAAGGCTTCTTTCTCACTTGGCAGTGCAGCCATGTCTCCTTGGCATGGATGCTGCTCTGCAGTGCAGGGCTGTTCCCAGAGAAGTGCTTTTCATAGCAAGGACGGGGCTCAGTGCTCACATTTCACTGGCTTGAGTAAGTCACATATGTGTGCCTGAACTTGCGATGGAGGAAACACGCAAGCTTAAATATAAACTCAAGAGAAAATATGAGCACATTTGTGAACACTTATAATTACTCTCATATGTGAATTTTGAAAATAGTTGAAAAGCACAGTTTCTGGGGAATGTACTTGGGAGTAGGGAAGAGGAGCAAATGATTTCAATCTTTCCTGACCTTCTGGCCAGGTTTCTACCTAGACCAGAGGGCACCTGAAAGTTCTTAGCTCCAAACGCTACGGCTACATAAAGACCTCTAACTTCAGAACTAGCCACAAAGTGCTAGCCCTAGTGTTAGAGGAATGGTCCTCCTCAAATGTGCCCAAGCTGGCTTAGAACTCAGTGAGATCATGGTACAGAATGATGGTTCTGGATGCAGAGTGAAGAGAGCTGGAGACAAGAGAATCCAAAAATCAAGGAGCCCCAGAAGGCAGTGCTGGCCCAAGGCTGGGCTGAAGTCACAAGAGAGGAACAGGTCACAGAAACAGAACTTATGGAGGACAAATTTCTGAAGAGTTTAGCCTTTAAGGTTGCCTGAACCCATTTCTATAGGGAAGCAAAGGGTTGAGAGTAATTGTGGAGATCCTGAGAAGGGAACTGGGTCAGTAGCATCTTCAGTGAGACCCAAGATACCAGAGGAGTGAGTGGTTGGACCTTCTGCAAGGCAAGACTTCGACTAAGCTCCAGTAGTTAGTAAGAAGCCAGGCTATGTTGAGGCTGTGTCCCTGTATCTCAAGTGCCCTGCAAGGACCCCTGGCCTGTAGCTGGCCTTTAGCACTGGTTTTACTGAATTTAATAGAAGTTGAAAGTGTGCAACATTGAATCAACACCCTAATTTCTTTCAGGAAGGGAAAAGAAGGCCCTGGTCTGGCAGGAACATGGATCTCACAGATTCAGGCCCGAATAGGGCAGCAAGTCAGTCTCTGAAAGAGGAAAACAGAAATGAAGGAGAGGAGAAAAGGCAGGCACTGACTTTCTTCTCAGAGGCAACCTTTGCTCCCATTTGGGATCTGTGTAGGTGGGTATGAACAGAGGTTGCTTCTGAGATATCAGCACATTCCCAGTTGCAACAGCTGCTGCCCATAGGAATGCCTGGACCCTCTCCCCAGGAACACACTTCCTTCCCTGCACTGCTCCATCCCGAGCCGATGCTCCAGTCTACCCAGACAAGCACAGGCTCCATAAAGATACACATCTCCCGGAAGGGGAGTTTGGCGGGGATACAGTCTGCAGTAGCTATTTCTGCCTGTTCCTTTCTTTGTGTGGCTGCCATCTGAAAGCACAAGTCCATTAAAAAATTCTTGCTGAAGTTAGAGTTCTTCCTGTTATCCTTTTGACTCCTGGAGTGTGGCTGCTCTGGCTGGAGATGCAGCAGTGTCTGGCCAGGGGCAGCAGGGCCCAAATCACTGGGTCACCATCAGGTGAAGGAGAAAGAGATGTGAGGCCGCTGGGGCGGCCTGGAGAATGTCGGCTCCAGCTGTCAGTTCTGCTCTCTGTTTGGCAAGTAATTGCACTGTTGCCAAGGGGAATTGGGCTGAAGTGTCTCTCAGGATTGATCTTCTCTCTCCTGGCATCTGTAGATTGCTGAGAATTTAATGTGAATGACCGGTGCGCCGCTCTGAGGGAGGACTGAGCACACATCTGCAAGAGGATGCTATCACACAAGCTGATAATAGAGCCCCAGGTCTGGGGGAGTGTGCCGGCCCAACACCCTCACGCTGCCACTTCAGAGATTCATCCAGTGCACTTGGAGCACTCCCTCTGTGTCAGCTACAGGGAATGCAGAGGTTAGGCATGACCGCAAAGGGCAGAAAGCTACTGTCAGTCACCGCGATACCTCGAACCCAACATGCCTGTGTCTTGAAGCTACCATTGCATAAAAACCATCGCATAGCTGATGGTCTAAACCCTGTTCTAAGCAGTTACATGTATTTTGCTTTTAAACTCCCTAAAGAAAGCTGGAGGGAGCCATCTCTGGTTTTCATTTTACAGATGAGGAAACTCAGGCTTGTGCTAAAATAGCTTTCAGAGGTTTCCTGGCTGCTCAGCTTCCTGCTTGGGCATAGAACTACCTACTTTCTTCCAAAGCGGTGTCAGGGACACGGTCACTCAATCAGAGGTCCTTCTTCAGGTGACCTGGTGGTACAGTCGCTGCACTTGGCAGCACACAGGCATCCGACAGCCCCTCATTGGTGACGCGCTGCTGTCACTGACAGATTGCTCCAGGATGAGTCCGGCCCAGGCCCAGGCCCTGGGGTGGAGGCTCTTGGGCCCAGCTCCTGCAGCACTGTGATTGCTGGGGTCCACGTTCTCTTCTCATATCCTGTCACCCTCGTCATCCCAGGTCCTAATTTGCCGAGGAAAAATTGAGCCCAGGCCTCGTGTCAGATTTACAAAAGATGGAGCTCTGTGTCTCCAGAAGGGCCCGGAACAGTGTGGTCATTAAGTCTAAATGAGTTGCTAGACAGAACTGAGCGCCCTTCCCGGCTCGTGGAAGACAAAACGTCTTCCCCTCTCTCTACTCCTGACTTCATTCCTAAGAGCATGACATGAGATGCCACGTCATCTTCCTGTGGAACTGCACTGGAGGACATTCTCGCTCCTGTGGCTTAGCAGAGTGACAGGGCAGGGAGGGCAGTGACTACTTGTCCAGCACAGAATCAATCCTGGAAGAAGCCCTGTGGCTAGATCCAGAACTTTTTTTCATCTTGTGGGTAGCAAGAGGTGATTGGCAGGGTGGAGTGTGGAGCAGATCTCCAAACCCACTTCAGCCTCTGCCGCCCTTACCCACTTCTGTGGCCTCTCAGCTAAATCGTTGCCATATGTGCTCCTTGGCATGAGCCCTGGAGACCACCCAGACACTGAGGCAAATGCACAATGCAGCCCCTGACCTCAGCGCAGAGCGGTGCCTCTCAGAGCCAGGCGCACCCTGTGGTCTTGCTTAGCACTGGGCTCCCTCCCAGGTGAGCTCCCTGCAGTGAGAGCCGCAGGAATCAGGGGGCTGGTGGAGCAACTGAGGGAGAGAGACTCAGCACCTCGCTGAGGCTGACTGCGATGCCGGGATCCGGGGGTTAGGTGCTCCTGCTCCATGCCTGCCTGCAAAGTGGGGTGAGAGAAAGAATTTCTGTCATGAAGAACTTTTTTCCTCAATGTATTAGGAGAGCTTGTGATTTTTAAAGGTATTATTTTGAAATCCTTTTGCAAAGAGAGCCCCACCTCCTCTCTATCAATCCTAATGTGTGTACTTTAGATTTGCTTTGTGCTGCGTTTAGTTTCTTGCCCCAGAGAAGCCCCATAGGAGGCAGAAAACCTTTGTGTGCAGCTCAGTCCTTCCTTTCCCGGCCGACTGGCCATGACCTCAGGATAGACACCCCACCTCTTACCCTTATTATTAAATGATGCAATGATTTAAAATGAGGGTACGTTGCCAAACATGCATTTAGCAGGCAATAAATGGAATTTTTTTTTTGTGCTTGTAGTTTTCTTCTCAGGAAAATTTAAATAGTAGCTGAACTGTATCCTTGTGGAGTTGTTGAGAGTATGGATTTCCAGATAAATTAAGGTATTATTTATGTATTCATTGAATGTATGCTTTTGGATATATAGTAGAACTGTTTTTTCTATGAGGACATAAAAGATTACAGTATAATATTGTCATTATTTTATGGAGTAAACACAGAGCAGCATGGACATGGAATATGTACCTTTGTTTCCTCAGAGTGGCTGATTGGCTCCACAGAGCTCGTATACAGAACAGCTAATGCATCTTGAATTCTGACCAAGCACCAGACACTAACAGGCATGGGAGACAAATAGGTACAGGAGGAGGGTGTGGTTGGAGGAAGGAACAGTGGGTAATGGGAGAGAGGAATTAGAGTAAGCAGGCCCAGGGATGAATCTGCAGTTAATCTCAGGTGATTAATAACAGCCTGACTGTGGAATTGTGGGAAAGGCTCATGCAAAGGACCCAGGAATGCCCTCGCTTTAGCTTCCGTCTGCAGTGTGAGACTCATACGCAGTGTGGGGTTAGGGGAGGATGTCAACCTCATCGGCTTTGGGATCTGGCCAGGGTACTGATGGAGCACACTTTGGAGTGTGTCTGGGTAGGTCATAGAGGCAGAGCCTTGGGGTCTCTGCTTCCTGGGGCCTTCCTTTGTGGTCCTGATCCTTTCCCTGATTGCCATCCACCATGAACTGAACCTCCTTGCTCCACCACACCCTACCTCCATAATGTTGCTGTTTTGGACTGGATTCCCTTAAAATGTGAGGTGAATTAAATTTCCTCTCTTTAAACTGTAGATACTCAGCAATTGGAAGGTTGATTGATACAATCTGGGGGATAGTACTTCTGAGGGAGGATTTAATATATGAGGAATCCCCCCCTCCACTGTAACCATGTTGGGGGAGTACTGAAGTTATTTAGTGCTCAATGCCCAGGATGTTAGTTTTCTTGCACTGTACAGATAGCTCCTTATGATTAAGGATTAGGCTGCCTGAAATTCAAGAGGCAAGTTTTCAGGCCACACAGCAGAGTCCTTTCCTGTCTTTATACACATCTCCAGGCCTGCTAAAGAGTGTGGAATTGAAATTTCAGTTAGAGATAGGAAAAAAAGAAAACAAAAATCAAATTCAGCAATCTCTCTCCTAACTTCTGAACTCCCGCATGGAATCTTGGGCATCTTGTACCCCCCTGGACTGGCATAATAGATGGCACCAGACAGATGAAAAGCAGGGTCAACAATTCTAAACCAACAGGAGACAGTGTTATTGGGTGTTTTTAGATATGGCTCATCAGCCAATAGTGTTGCAGGTCTTTCTTGGAAAAACTGGATGAGATAAGCCAAAAATGATGTCAAAAGTTTATCTGAAAAGTGAAGAGTGAATGAGTATGGAAGAAACCAGCTCTGCAGAATGAACTTGGGTAGAACAAGAGCAAAAGAAGATGAAAGAAAAAATACAAGTTGCACTGGGATACCTAGTGTGGACTCCCGTAAAGAGTCACAATGGTGATTCCTCGCAGGACCTTTTCTCTTTTCTGCCATACACATCTCACGGGGGCCTGTGAGAAGTTCCACATATAGGGACCTGGGAGTTATTTGACAATATCCTAGGACCACGTGATTGACAGGTTCTGCTCATGTCCCCAGCCAGCTTTGCCATGCCCTGTCCCCCATACGAGTGGAAAGGTTGGTTATATGAAAGACGGAAATGGGAAGTTGTACTAAAAATTCAAATTCAAGCAACTGAGCTAGCCTTGGTACAACAGGGTGCTACTTAGCCAGTGGGTTCTAAAGGAATGCAAGAGCATTTTACCAACTTCTTCTGCAAAAGCTGAAAACACAAAATGTTTGAGTGAGCTCCTTCTCCCCACTTTGAGTTTGAAATATTCTCAAGTGGTTTAGCATTTGACATTCAGGTCTACACTGTGGGTGTGAACCCTATTGTTTTTGGCCACCTTAAATGGCTCCCCATTTTTGTTGTTGTTCAAGGTACCATATCCTTCCAGATCATGAGCCAAGGTAACCATAAGATCCTTTTCCCAGTCACCTGCCCTGTGCTCCTTATAACTGGCTCTTACAAATCTAGCTTTAGTGATTTTGTCCAGAGCCAGCCCTGCCCAGGCTTCCTGACAATCACCGCTCATATCAGAGAGCCTATTTCACACCTTTCTTGGGCTTGTGTGTCCCTTATCTGCTTTGCTAATTAAGCTGTGAGCATCCTGAGGGCAAGATGTTCTCTTTTATATTTTCTTAAACTCTGGGAACTTGCTTCCAAAGACTTTTTGGAAGAAATGAGTGAGTGAAATGAATAAAGCAAATGCTTTGGATAACATGACCACTAAGAGCTTTTCAGCCCCAACATGGATCCAAAAATGGATTTTTTGACACTGGCAGCAGGTTAACCTCTGTCCACAGTCCAGCCAGTACAAGGGGTACAGCCATTGTTTGAGTGTCACGTGTGTAAAATATGATTGAGAAATGACACTATTGCTTTCAGATTCCCACGACGGATTCCTCTGCTAGTCTTTACCAAGCAAATCTTTTTTCTTTGAGGGTGGACTTGAATATTTATAAACAGACATAATTCATTCTGAACTACTTCTCATGAGATGAGAGAACAGGTTCTGAACTGCAGTTTTGGGACCCCAACATGAAACAGTGGCTGTCTGTCAGGGCAAAAAACTGCTTTTCTCTGTTGGCTTGTAAAGCCGCTACAAAGGTCACTTCCCAGAAACATTTTCATCAGATCTTCACTGAAAACAGGATCATAAGAATAAACCTGCAGTTTAGCAGGAGAAGGGAGGACGCTGGGGAAGGACCAGCTCTCACTGAGGGTTAGATGAACATAAAACAAGTCCGATTTGTGCAGAGGATGTAAAGTTTCAAGGGATTTCTGCCCTGGTTATCTCTGAACTCCACAATAATCTTGTAAAATACTAGTGCATGGATGAGGGGCACTGTAGGTAAGGACGAGATTGGATGACAGCCTCATTGAGCTTTACTGAGGATTAAGAAGGCAGTTTGGACCTCTGAAGCCACACTCCAGCAATTAGAAGGAGAAAGGCAGCTAGATCCTGAAGAAATAGAAAAACTCCAGCAATTAGAAAAAAAGAGGGGAAGAACTCCGGACCAGAAAGTTTTTTTTCTTTTCTTTTTTTTTTTTT
>PVIR01045388.1:0-10751 GCA_004026965.1 Petromus typicus
TTTTTGTTACAATCTCAACATTGTCCCCTTTCACCTTATTTTACATTGAGCATTTTCTATTTCACAATATATAACATACAATGCTAGGACTCATTTACATCTTCATTTTCTCATACCAGAGAAAAGATGCGATATGTACCTATCTGTGCCCTATTTATTTCACTTATGAGGATATTCTCAAGGTATGTCCATTTAAGTATCAATGATTCAAACTGATCATTTTTTATAGCAGAGTAATACTCCATTCTGTAGAAGAACCACAGATTTTTTATCCAGTCTCTAGTTGATGGACACTTGGGTTGTTTCCAAGATGTAGCAATCACAAATTGGGCTGCTATAAACATGGGTGCACATATGTCACTGTGATATGAGTCTTCTAATTCTTGTGTGTATATACCTAGTAGGGCAATGGCTGGGTCAAATGTGACCGCCAATCCTAGCTTTTTGAGGATTCTCCAAACTGATCTCCACAGGGGTTGTACGAGTCTACAGTCCCACCAACAGTGGAGAAGGGTTCCTTCTTCTCCGCAGCCTCGTCAACATTTGCCGTTGGCTGAATCTGAAATGGCAGCCATTCTATGTGGAGTGAGATGAAATCTCAGTGTTGTTTTCATTTGCATCTCTCAAATGACTAATGATGTTGAGTATTTCCTCATATGCTTCTTAGCTGCTCTTACTTCTTCCTCTGAAAAATATCTGTTCATTTCAGACGCCCATTTTTGAACTGGGTCATTAAATTTGGGTGGGCTGATTTTTTTGAGCTCTTTATATATTCTAGATAGTAGCCCTTTATCTGAGGAACATCTGGTAAAGATTTTTTCCCACATTGTTGGTTACCTTTTTGCTCTGTTGGTGGTTTCCTTTGCTGTGCAGAAGCTTTTTAAAAGAATGAGGTTTCATTTGTTGATTTCCTCACCCAATTCTTGTGCTATAGAGGTTTTGTTCATGAAGTCTTTCCCTAAGCCAATGTTTTGGAGAGTTTTACCTAACCTGTTTTGCAGTAGGTTTAGAGTGTTTTAATATTTAGGTGTCTTATGCACTTTGATTTTAGCTTGGTACATGGTGAAAGAGTTAGATCTAGTTTTAGTCTTTGGCAAGTTAAAGCCCAGTTTTTCAGTACCATTTGTTAAAGAGGCTATCTTTCCTCCATTGAGGATTTTTGGCTCCTTTGTCAAAGATGAGGTGGCTCAGTGTATCTGGAGTGGTTTCTGGATCTTCTAGTCTACTCCACTGATCCTCGGGTCTGTTATTTTTCCAGTACCATGCAGTTTTTATCACAGTGGCTTTATAGTATAGTTTCAGGTTCACATTTGTGATACCCCCCACCAGGTCTCTGTTGCTTAGAATTGCTTTGGCTATTCTAGGTCTTTTATGGTTCCAGATGAAAGTTTGAATTTTTTTCTCTAGATCTGTGAAATATGCTGTTGGGATTTGAATTGGGATTGCGTTGAATGTGTAGAGTAGTTTGAGGAGTATAGCCATTTTGACAATATTGGTTCTTCCTACCCAGGAGCAAGGTATATCTTTCCATTTTTTGATATCATCTTCTATCTCTTTTTTCAGAGTGCTACAGTTTTCAGAGTAGAGGTCTTTCACCTTCTTTGTTAGATTGATTCCTAGGTATTTTATTTTTGGGGGCGCTATTGTAAAAGGGACTGACTTTCCAATTTCTGTCTCAGTGAGTCTACTGTTTGTGTATACAAAGGCTTTGATTTTTGAACATTGACCTTGTAACCAGCTACGTGGCTAAAATTGGCGATTAGGTCCAGCAGTTTTTTAATTGAGTTTTTAGGATCCTCTAGATAGAGTATCATGTCGTCAGCAAATAATGACAATTTAACTTCTTCTTTTCCAATCTTTATTCCTTTTATTTCTTTCTCTTGCCTAATTACTATGGCTAATAATCCAGAACTATATTGAACAGAAGTGGTGAGAGAGGACACCCTTGTCTTGTTCCTGATCTTAGTGTGAAAGGTTTCAATTTTTGACCATTTAGTATGATACTGGCTGAAGGTTTCTTGTAGATAGCTTTTATTAGTTTGAGATACAGACCATCTATTCTGATCTTCTGTAGAGTTTTGAACATAAATGGGTGTTGCACTTTGTCAAACACTTTTTCTGCATCAATTGAGATGACCATATGATTTTTGTCCTTAAGCCTGTTAATATAGTGTATAACATTGATTGATTTACGTATGTTGAACCATCCTAGCATCCCTGGGATGAATCCAGCTTGGTCGGGGTGTAATAATCTTTTTGATAATTCTCTGTATTCTGTTTGCCAGGATCTTATTGAGGATTTTGGCATCGATATTCATTAGAGATATTGGCCTGTAGTTCTCTGTTTTGGTTGGGTCTTTCTCTGCTTTTGGAATCAGGGTAATGGTTGCTTCCAGGAATGAGTTTGGGAGCACTGCTTCCCTTTCAATTTTATTGAAGAGTTTCAGAAGTAGAGGCACTAACTCTTCTTTAAAAGTTTTATAGAATTCAGCAGTAAAACCATCAGGTCCAGGGCTTTTCTTTGTTGGCAAGTTTTTAATTACATTTTCAATTTCACAGATTGTTATTGGGGCATTTAACATTTCTATATCTTCTTTATTCAGTTTTGGGAGTTCCTATGTGTCTAGAATCTATCCATTTCTTCTACATTTTCCATTTTATTGAAGTATAAATTTTCAAAGTAGGTGTTGATTATCCTCTGGACTTCCTCTGGGTCATTAATAATTTCTCTGTTCTCATTCCTAATAGCATAGATATGAGCCTTTTCCTTCCTTTGTTTAATGAGGTTGGCTAACTGTCTATCAATTTTGTGTATCCTCTCAAAGAACCAACTTTTCGATTCATTGATTTTTTGAACTGTTCTCTTGCTTTCTATTGCATTAATTTCTGCCCTAATCCTTATAATTTCTTGCGTAGTGCGAGCTTTCAGTTTGTTTTTCTCTTCTCTTTCTAGTCGCTTGAGGTTCAGCATTAAATTGTTTATTTGAGCTTGCTCCGTTTTCTGGATGTAAGCTTTCACTGCTATGAATTTTCCTCATAGAATTGCTTTCATTGTGTCCCATAAATTTCTATATGTTGTACTGGGGTTATCATTTAGTTGTAAGAACTGCTCAATTTCTTCTCTAATTTCTTCTGTCACCCATTGGTTGGTCAGCAGAGTGTTGTTCAGTTTTCATGTGTTTGTGAAGATCCTGGGCTTTCCTTTGCTATTCAGCTCCAATTTCAGGGCACTATGATCAGACAGTATACAGGGACAACTTCAATCCCTTTATATCTGCTTAAACCTGTTCTATGAATTATGAATGAGGACATGGTGTATTTTGGAGAATGATCCATGAGCAGCTGAGAAGAATGTAAATTCTCACTTTGTGGGGTGAAATACTCTGTAGGCATCTATTAAGTCCATTTGCTGAAGAGTCTGGTTGAACTCAAAGATTTCCCTCTTGACATTTTGTCCAGTCAATCTATCTCTTTGTGACAGTGGGGTACTGAGGTCCCTTACTATGTTTGTATTGGAGTTTATCTGGTTTTTCAAGTCCGTTAATATTTGTTTTATATAGTTGGGTGCATTAGAATTTGGAGCATAGATATTTAAGGTTGTGATTTCTGTCTCTTGGATTTTTCCCTGAACTAAAAGATAGTGTCCATCTTTATCTCTCTTTATCAGCTTTGGCTTGAAGTCTATTTTGTCTGCAAATAAAATCACCACTCCTGCTTTCTTGCTGTTTCCTGTCGCATGGAGTATTGTTTTCCATCCCTCTACTTTTAGTCCATGGGTTTCTTTCTGAATTAGGTATGTTTCTTGTATGCAGCATATTGTAGGATCTTGCTTTTTGATCCACTCTGCCAGTCTGTATCTCTTAATTGGCGCATTGAGTCCATTGACATTAATCGTTATGACTGATATAGGTAAACTGAGTGCTGCCATGTTTTCCTGTTCTTGGCTGTGTTATTGTACTTCTGCCCTTTCCCCATCAGTTTCTTGTTTGGTCCCATGGGTTGACTCAGTCAGATCTCATGGATTTGTAACTTTCCTTATTTTTCTCCAAGACATTCTTTAAAATATTTTGGAGCACAGGTTTCGTATTTGTGAAGTTTTTCGGGTGTTCTTTGTCCTGAAAGTATCTTATTTCCCCATCAATTTTGAAGGATAGTTTTGCAAGGTACATCAGTCTGGGTTGGAAGTTGTTTTCCTTTAGGGCTTGGAAGACTTCACTCCAGGCTCTTCTTGCATTGAGTGTTTGAGTTGAGAAGTCTGCTGTGATCCTGACAGGCTTCCCTTGGAATGTAACTGTTTTCTTTTCTCTGGCTGCTTTCAGTATTTCATTCCTTTTTGGGATATCTGGGATTTTTATGATTATATGTGTAGGTGTAGATTTTTTCATGTCACGGGCATGTGGTGTTCTGTATGCGTCATATATTTGTATGTCCAATTCTTTACCTTTTTCTGTGAAATTTTCTGCCATTATCTCTGTGAATAATTTTTTAATGTCTTTAGCATTGTCGCCTGCTTCCTCAGTGACTCCAGTCAACCTCATGTTATTCTTCTTTGAATCATCTAGGAGCTGTTGGATTGACTTTTCATTATCGCTGGCTTTTTTCCATAGATTATGCCTTTCCAGTTCATTGGTTGAGATCCTGTCTTCTAGGTCTGAAATTCGGTCTTCTGCCAAATTCATTCTATTGCACCAACTTTCATTTTCTTTCTTAATTTCCTGGACTTCTGCTTGTAGGTGTTTAAAAGGTTCCATTGCCTTTGCTATCTTGGATTCTATCAATTCCATGATTTCCTCTTTAGCTTTATTAATCATCATGTTGACAGTGTCCAATATCTCTGCTTTCATCTCAGAGATCAGTTCTGATTTCCATTTTACTAGATCTGGTTTGGTTACCATTTCTGAGGACCCTGGACACTGGGCTTCAAGTTCTCTATTTCCCTTCCTCCTGTGTTACCCTGAGGTGAGGATCTTTGTATCTGAGACTTTGAGTGTTTCCTCATCTCTGGCCTGCCCTGTTTTCTGGCGCTGTTTGTTGCAAGTCACTTTCCTCCTAATAGTTAGGAACCTTAAAAGAGCAGTGTTTCCTGGTTGTTCTTTGTAGTCTGTATTGGGACCTAAAGAAATACCCCTAGTTCTAGCACACCATATGAGGCACTCAATCAATACAGTCAGAACACCTTCTTCCATCTGCTTTAAAGGTAGGAAGGCTCTGGCTCCTGAACTGCTACAATGGCACTGCCTCAGGTTGCAATGGGCCCACCTGCTCACCAATACAGAGTCTCTGGGCTCACTTGTGCAGTCGGCCTGGAGGCCAGTAGGCTGTAGGCCCTGTGCAGCTGCAATGGTAGGGGCTGATGTTCCAACAGGCGCACCTACTCACCAATACAAGGTGAGTGGATGTGCTTCTGCAGTTGCTGTGGAGAAAGTCAGACTCTGACCTGCTAACCTCAGTCCCTGGGCACTCTTCTGGTGTGGAACTGGAGGCCAGTAAGCTCCAACCTGGCGCAGGTTCAGTGATGCAGATTAGCCATTTCCGAGCCGCCCACTGCTAACCTCAGTCTCTGGGCGCTCTTCCGGCGTCGGCCTGGAGGCCAGTAAGCTCCAACACTGGCGTAGATTCGGTGACACAGATTCGGTGGCGCAGTCGCCATTTCCTGAGCCACCCGCTGGTAAACTCAGTCCCTGGGCACTCTTCCGGCATGGGCCTGGAGGCCAGTGAGCTCTGACCCTGGCACAGATTCGGTGGCATAGTCGCCATTTTCCGAGCCACCCGCTGCTAACCTCAGTCCCTGGGCGCTTCAGGAGCTTGTTTTTAAAGTCAGATGGGAGCCGCAGTATAATTGGGAAACATCAGCAGCAATATAGTAAGCAGATCCAAAGACCTCCTCCACTTTGGTATTTTTTTAAATTCAAATCTTTATTGGTACATTATATATACACATCGTCATTGTGTTCAGCACTGAGAGTTTGTATCAGTATATGACACAACTTGATTCACATTTTTTCCCCTTCCTCCACCCACCCTACAACCTTCCGACCCCTATATATGTTTTGTTTACTTTTAAAAATTACTATCATATTCTTTTTCTCATTATTTACCCATATACCCCATTACTTTTTAAATATTTTCTATTTACAATATCAACTATATATACTAAAACTTATTTATGTCTTCATTTTCTTATACCAGAGAAAAGATAACAGTATTTAGACCTCTGTGACCTGTTTATTTCACTTAGAGGATGACCTGATTTGATTATGAATGACTCAATCTTCTCATTTTTTTTATAGCAGAGTAATACTTCATTCTATAAAAGAATCACACGTTCTTTATCTAGTCTCCAGTTGATAGACATTTTGGTTGTTTCCAAGATTTAGCAATCACAAACTGAGTGGCTATAAACATGGGTGCACATATGTCACTGTGATATGAATCTTTTAATTCTTTTGTGTGTATAGCTAGCAGAAAAATGGACAGGTCAAGTGGGACCTCTAAAGCTAGATTTTTGCAGGATGTTCACACTGATTTCCACAGGGGTTGTACAAGTCTACACTCCTACCAACAGTGGAGAAAGGTTCTTATTTCTCCACAGCCTTGCCAACATTTATTGCTGGCTAATTCTGAGATAGAAGCCATTCTTTGTGGAGTGAGATGAAATTTCAGTGTTTTTCATCTGCATCTCTCGAACGACCAAGGATGTTGAACATTTCTTCATATACTTCTTAGCTGCTCTTACTTTTTCCTCTGAAAAATGTTTGTTGATTTCAGATGCCCGTTTTTGAAATGGGTCTTTAAAGAGTGGGCTGATTTTTTTTGAGCTTCTTATATAGTCTAGATAATAGACCTTTGTCTGAGAAACAGTTGGTAAAGATTATTTCCCATATTGTTGGCTGCCTTAGACTCAACACAATCCTGATTGAAATCCCAAAAGCATATTTCACAGATCTAGAGGGGAAAAAATCCAAAAATTCATCTGAAACTACAAAAGACCTAGAATATCAAAAGCAATTCAAAGCAACAAGGACATGGTGAGAGGTATTACAATCCCAAATCTGAAACTATACTATAAAGCCACGTTGATAAAAAAACGGCATGGTACTGGCAAAGTAACAGACCTAAGGATCAATGGAGCAGATTAGAAGATCAAGAAACTACTCAAGATACACTGAGCCACCTCATCTTTGACAAAGGAGCCAAAAATTCTCAATGGAGGAAAGATAGCCTCTTTAACAAATGGTGCTGGAAAAACTGGGATTTAACCTTTTGAAGACTAAAACTAGATCTATCTCTTTCACTGTGTACCAAGTTAAAATCAAAGTGGGTTACAGACCTAAATATTAAAACAGAAACATTAAACTTGCTGCAAAACAGGTTAGGTAAAACTCTTGAAGACATTGGCTTAGGGAAAGACTTCATGAACAAAACCTCTATAGCACAAGAACTGGCAGAAGAAATCAACAAATGGGATCTCATTTTATTAAAAATCTCTGCACAGCAAAGGAAACAACCAACAGAATGAAAAGGCAACCAACAATGTGGGAAAGAATCTTTATCAACTGTTTCTCCTCCACTTCTGATACCAACTGCAAGGGTGAGAAGGGACCTTTTCAAACAGCCTTCAGTTTCCATGATTTGTTTCTCTATGAGTTGGAAGCAGCTACAATTCACAGTTACAATTTATTATAGACAAAGGGTTTGAATAAAATCAGACAAGAGATGGGTGCAATTGGGCAAGATTAATCAATAAAAAGACAAAAAGCAAAAGAAAAATATTACCAAGAAAAGTGATAGATGTAGGAACTTTGAAAAACAGGAACATTATTTGGAGTTACATGGAATAGAAAACAGAAATAAATGGATAAATTACTTTTAAAATACTACTTAAAAGAGGACTTGAAAGAAAATAGATAGCATGAGTATTATATTACCAACCCTTAAAGAAACTGAATGAGTAGCTTAAATTTTTCTTTAAGAATACATTAGACATTGTAATCCCAGCACTTGGAAAGCTGAGACAGGAGGATTACCAAGAGTTCAAGGCCTGCCTGTGGTACATAGTGAGTTCAAGGCTGGCCTGAACTACATAAAAAGACCCTGTCTCAAAACATAAAAACAAACAACCCCTCCAAAGAATACATTAGACGTGAATGTTTGAAGTCAAATTTTATCAAATATTCAAGTAATGGACAGTACCTATGACAAGAAAAACCTTTCTGATGATAGAAAAACAGGAAAAACTTTCCAGTTAATTTTATAATGCTAGTATTAAATTTGGTATAAACCAGGAAATGGCAGTTACATAAAAGAAAATTACTAATTTACTCATGAACTAATGTGTAAAATCTTTAACAAAACTTTACCAAACAAATTTCATAGAAATATCATCAGAATCAAGTTAGTTTTATCTCAGGAATATAGGTTTTAGAAAATCTATGAATACATTAAAAAATAAACACCCTATGATAACCTTAATATATGCAGGAAATATATTTATTATGTGAAATTATGTATCTATTCATGATAAAAAGCTCTCAGTAAGTTAGGAATACAAAGGCCTCCTTTAACCTCATAAAAAATTTATAAAATTGAAAAAATAAGCATGTCATCTCTCTCTCCCTCTGTCTTCAATGTTGTTCTGGAATCCCTGGCTAGTGTAATAACTCAAGAAAAATAAATAAAATATATAATATATGGAATGAAAGGTGAGTAATTTCATACAAAATATTGTCTATGTTGCAAAAAAGAGTGATAACAGATGATTAGAAGTAATAAAAATGGGAATGGGAAAAAGGAGAATCGAGTCATGTCATTTACTGGTACAAATTGTCCTTGTTGAATGTGATCATGCTATGTATATAAAATGTACCTATTTCACAGTAAAAAAAAGAATTAGGAAAGATTTTGAAAATAAAGTAAAAATCATAGTAAAAGAAATAATAAAAGTGTCTGGGAAGGTTCTGGATATAAAGCCAAAATATCAAATATCTCATTTATTAAAAATGACATATCTAGAAATGGGTTTAATAAATGACTTGCAAGTGCTTCATGAAAAAAAAGTGGAAAACATCATTGTGTTGTCATGAGCAACATAAATAAATAAAAGGAGAATATAATATGCATGGTAATCTTGATGGGAATTTCCTATAAATTCCTACATGGGATTTTGAAAGTGTTAACTTTATCAGTATATCAACTCTGATGAATTCGTAGATGAGTGAACTCTTAGGAGGCAGGGACTAATTGGAGGAAGTGGGTGTATTCCTTTGAAGGCTGTATCTGGGCTATTTCCCTCTCTGCATCCTGCTTACCATGAGGTGAGCCGCTTCCCTTCACCACATCCTTCTGCCAGGACTTGTCATAATCCTAGAAACAATAGAACTAAATTTAAAATGGGCTAAAACCTCTGAAACTACAAGCCTTTCCAGCTTGAAATATTTATCTGGGTATAGTATGCCCCAGACTTAGGACCCTGTTCCCTTCTGGCAGAACATTTGTAAGTCAGATTTGTTCTTAAGTCTGACAAAAATGAGTCTTATATACCTTTGACATAAATATATAATCTAAAGTAGCAAAAAAAACAAATATGAGATCCATTTGTATCTGTACCTCGGTTCATGAACTCAGTTCTCTCCATGATTCTGGTTGCAAACCCAACTGGATAAGAACTGAATCAAACTTACTCATAAGGGCAACATCAAACCTAACCAATGAATTTGATTTAGTTCTCATCCAACTTGGTTTAAAACCAGAATTGTGGAAAGATTTAAGTTCATGAACTGTACTGTACTGTACTGTATTTTGTCTCAGTAATGAAAAGCTGACTAACACATCATGTTCATGGAGAAAAAAACTAAATATCATGAACACAAAATTTCTCCACAAATGCATGTGTAGATTCAGTACAGTTCTGATTCATAGAATCTAATCAGATGATTCTAAAGTTTATGTGTAAGAAAGAAAGATCTAATGGCCAGATACTACTAAGGAGAAATAAAGTGGAGAGAATTACTGACAAGTGTCACAATTGATTCAATGGTTGAAATAATAAAGGCAGGATGATATTATTCTGAGGACAAACCACCCAATAGATTAAACAGAGAAAAAGAAGCAGACACATAGGAAAACAAAACAAAATCTCATTTATCCCACGATGAGCACCGCACAGCAGAGGAAACATTTGAATCACTAAATACTCCATTGCTTTTCTTTTCTTGATTTTATTTTTTTGCAGTACCGGGGATTGAACTCAGGCTCTCATGCTCGCAAGGTAGCTGTGATGCTGTTTGAGCTAAATTCCTGGTTCCCCATTGCTTTCCAAAAACATGAAATAGGATTTTTACTCCCATTCAGTACAAAGAAATGAGTTTCAAGGAAAAAAATCTCAAGCGTAAATTTAAGTATAAAGTAAAATATGTCATATTTATCAAATATTAGATAAAAAGTGTAGATAACAGTGTCAATTAAAAACATAATTCAGTTAGTATATCAATAAGTTTAAAAAATATATTATTTATATTTACAGTTTGGCATCTCCCCAAAGAAAAGAAAAAAACCTATAAACTGTTAACATTTGTCTTTCTGAGTTGTGGGACTGTAGCTCAGGTGAGGAAGCTACATTATTATACACTTTTCTAAAAATATGTGGGTAAGTTAGAATTCAAAAATATAATTAAAATATTCCATTTTAAAAGTATCAAATACTCTGAAGCAAATAGGTAAAAAATGGGGGTGCATCTATAAAAAATATGACT
>PVIR01045389.1:0-10764 GCA_004026965.1 Petromus typicus
TGTGTGTGTGTGTGTGTGTGTGTGTGTGTGTGTGTGTGTCAAAGAGAAAGGAGGAAGAGGAAAGAGAAGGGAGAAGAAGAGGAGGAGAAGGAAAGGAAGGTGGATGTAGACCTCTTCTGCGATCTGCAGCTTTGAAGGTGTCTGTGAGGGCCTGATGCTAACTCATCGTGTTCCCACAGGCCCCAGATTGGTTCTAAACAGCTCCCTCAGCAAGTCAAGAAGACATGTGGTCAGAATCAGTGATGCTAATGTCCGTGCTCTCACTGCACAGGGATCACTTCAATTGCTGTGCCAGCAGGATAGTGATTACCTCGGACTAACAATGGGTGTCCCAGAAATCACAGTTACCTCTGGGCTTGACCTGTTGGTCTTGGAATGGTTCACTGATGGAAACTTTCCAACAGATCTCTCAATATTCTATAAGGACTCTGTGGAGTCCAACTTGCCAGCACATGGAAGATGTTTCAGAAAGACATACAGAAAAATTTCATGACAGGGGTGGTCACTCATACCTGTAATTGCAATACTCAGGAAGCAGAGGCAGGATTGCTGTGAGTTTGAGGCTAGCTTGGGCTACTCAGGCTAGTTCAAGTCTAGCCTGAGCTACAAAGCCAGGCCCTGTCTCAAAAAGTCTGAAATGAACAGAAACTCTTCAGAAAAAGAAATGAGAGCAGCTAAGAAGTATACGAAGAAATGCTCAACATCACTGGTCATCTGAGAGATGCAGGTGAAAACAACACTGAGATTTCGTCTCACTCCACAAAGAATGGCTTCTATCTCAGAATTAGCCAGCAACAAATGTCAGTGAGGCTACGGAGAAAAAGGAACCTTTCTCTATTGTTGGTGGGAGTGTAGACTTATAAAACCCCTGTGGAAATCAATGTGGAGATTCCTCAAAAACCTAGGATTAGTGGTCTCATTTGATCCAGCCATTCCTCAAAAGAATTACACAAAAGAATTAAAAGGTTCATATCACAGCAACATATGTGCACCCATGTTTATATCAGCTCAGTTTGTGATAGCTAAGTCTTGGAAACAACCAAAATATCCATCAACTGGAGACTGGATAAAGAAGATGTGGTTCTTGTATAGAACAGAGTACTATTCTGCAATAAAAATTGATAAGATTGAGTCATTCATACTCAAATGGATGAACCTTCAGGACGTCCTCATAAGTGAAATAAATAGGTCACAGATGTATAAATATTGTATCTTTTCTCTGGTATGAGAAAATGAAGATGCAAATTAGTTCTAGTATATATATAGTAGATATTGTGAAATAGAGAATATTTAAAAGGAAAGAAGGTATGGGTAAATAATGAGGGGAAAAAGAATGTGATAGTAATAAATAAAAAGGAAAAGCTTATGTATATAAGGGGTGGGGGATTTTAGGGTGGGTGGGAGAATGGGAAAAATGAGAATCAAGTCATGTCATATACTGGTACAAACTCTCAATGTTGAATGTGATGATCATGTGTATATATAATGTACCAATAAAGATTTGAATTTTTTAAAAAAATTTATTTCCAATAGGAGGACAAAGAAGAGTTTGCTTCCCAGTTACACCTAGTAATATGAGACAAAGCTAGGGAGCATTTACTAAAGGGAAGAAACTAGGCATTGTCTGAGAAGCATTTTATGGGATGAAGACAATGCAGTATAATTTGCCCAACATCACGGAGCTTGGTAAGAGTGGAGCTGGGACCCAGAATTCCAGAATAGTCACACCAGTCTAACTGACTGCATGAACTATCTGAGGCAAGTACTGAAAATATTTGCAATTAGACAGAAACAAAAGATTAAGGGTGACACAGTAAAAGCAGATATAGGTAAGAAAGTAGAGAGGTCTTAAGAATTATATTCTGTAAGGAAAGTTGAGATGTGTATTTTAAAAACATACAAAATCAGAACATAAACAGGAGGGAAAGGATAACTTATAAGTCTGAAAGGACCAGAAGATTCTAGAATGTTCTAGAAAGTTCTGTGTTCCAGAGTAACCTGGAATAAGGCTGCTGGAAAACCACTGTAATGTGAAGGAAGTGTTTATTGTTGCAGCCCAATACATACAAAATATAGTTTCCAAAAAATTCCATAGGACTAAAATTCTCTTAGTTCTATTTTGGAACTGCTAGGTACTCAATTTGCTCAGCAACTTCAGGGGAAAGGGGTCTGACCTAGACAGCTGAAGGTCAAATGAAGGTTAAATGATAAGTCTGCCCCTGTGAAAACAATATGATTCTCACACTGGAGAATTGCAGTTGGTTTGATTTGATTTCAGTTAACCCACATGTGGACAAAGTACATCAAACATTCATCTCTCCCCAATACCTTTAGCCCATTAATTTTAAATTTCTATTTTCCATGAAGTGACCTTGAACTCACTATGCAGCCCAGCCTGGCCTCAAATTCATGATGATCCTACTACATCATTGTCTCAAGCACTGGTATTACAGGCATGTGCTACCACACCTGGCTCATGGAGAGTTTTGGAACTTCATGTAAATGCTATATTTTGTTTTATAAGATCCCAGGTATCATACTCTATTTTTAAATGAAATATATTTTTTCTGAATATGAAATAAAATATATAATATTTTTAAAAACAAAAAAATATAAAACAGTCATAATACATAATATAATATATACTATATAATATATAATGCTACCTGTAGACTCTCATATGTCATATTTATGGAAATAAAGAATACAAACAAGAAATTATCATCTCCCTGCTACACACTAGCAGAACTCCATCGTGGAGAAGAACTCCATCATGAAATCAGTATCCCGAGCCCAGGCAGCTCTGCTCAGAGCTGGGAGCCTGTCATTGTGCAGGCTCAGCCTTGCAGGGACTTGGCAGGAGCCCTGGCCTCGCCAAGCCCTGTCTCCTGACATTAGGCCTCTGTGTCTCTGCCCCTGCTCTGCAGAGACTCTGCAGAAGGAAGGAGCATGTCTGTCAGGTGGCAGCTCCCCAAACTGCTGTCCTGTAGGCCTGAAGCCTGGGGAGGAAGCCCCACCTTCCCCTCACCTGCTACCTTTCCCCTTCTCAGTGAGGAATCCTGCTGCTCAGATGTCTGTGAGCTGCTGCACCAGACACCCTCTGGAAGAGCAGAAAGAGGAACCCAGGAGATTGAAGCTTTCTGTGTCCTCTGAAGTTCAGATTCTGTGAGTTAAGCCATGTGGAGTTGATGTTTTGGCTTGATGGGGTCCAGGTGCTCATCCTCTTTGGGGTCCAGCTACTGAGCAGCTCTGCAGTATCTGTGATATACAGTCAACTTAAAGGGTGAGGCTAGACTGGCGAGAAAAGCAGAACCATCTCCTCCGTCCTGCACAGAGCCTTGGAGCCGGATGGCCTTGCACATCCTGCACATCATAAGTGCAAGGAAAGTCTGTGTCTGTCCCACAAAGCAGTGAGAGAGTTGGGGAGAGAGGGAGGGGTTGACAGAAAGGCTCAACCTCGGAACCATCCTCTCAGCCCTTCGCTGAGGCACTGTCTAAGCCCTTCTCTTAGACACTAACTGGTCCCATCAGTAACAGGCGAGGAAGAAGCATATGAGGGATGCTAAAAGGACAGAGCGTGATCAAATATACACATTTTAATATAATGTAGTCAAAGACACAATGCCTATGATCTCCCTCACAACGCCCTCCCTTGCATCAAACACTCTTATCCTCATTCTTGCCACTTTCTGAGGCAGTCCTGGAGTCCTCTTTTGTGAGGGTCTTCAGCTGCACTCCTGCTCTCTGCATATCCTCAACTGATCAAAAACTTTGACCTCCTATGATCATGCTGACCTAGGGAAGAACAAAAGTCACCTGGTGCCAGATCGGGTGAATAAGACTGGCGAGGACAGCCCTTTTTTTCAAGTTATTACAAGATGCCTTTTTTGTTTTGTTTTGTTTTGTTTTGAGACAGGGTCTCACTTTTTGTAGTTCAGGCTGGCCCTGAGCTCAGCCTTGAACTCATAGCAATCCTCCTGCCTCTGCCTCCCGAGTGCTGAATTTATAGGCATGAGCCACCATGCCCAGCACTGTGGTATGTGGTAATGACTGCTGATGGGTATAAGTCTCCAGGCCCAGCATTGTTGTATGTGGTTACCACAAATCAAACCTGGGCCCTTGCATTTGCAAGACAGGTACTGGAACCACTAAACTAAATCCCCGGCTCAAGACGCTTTCTTTAATCTCACCTCATAAAGACACTCACAAAAGAGGACTCTGGAATGCTTCAGAGCGAAAAGAACAGAGGAATGTGTTTTAAGTAAGGAGAAATATTTTGAGGGGGATTTATGTTAATATGTCTTTACTGTAATAAATATTCCTTTTCTTTAAATTTAAACACTCACCAAGTTGTTCTCACACTTTATATGTAAGTGCCTCCCGACACTCCCTGACTCCTGGTTGTCCACTCACTGTGCAGAGAGAGAAGAGAGAAAGACTGCGGGAGGGCTGGGACGGGCCTGTCCACTCATAGTGCCCTGAGCGTGGTGGGGGCTGGGTTGTCCTCCCCAATGGTCTGTCTCCCAGTGAGAGCTGGCTCTGGCTGCAGGTAGGGGACACAGCTGGAGGATGCAATCTTGGCCTCCTGGTAGGAGGACTTCTGAGCTCTCAGCCACACAGTGGGTTCTAGTGCCCCTGGGTGGAGGTTGTGGGGATGGTCTGTGGATGTCCAATATCTCCATGTGTCCTGCGTGGCTCTGGATGAGGAAGCCTAGGCCTCACACAGACAGCCAGCAGGCAGATCACACACTTGTCACACTAAGTCCTCATCATTTTACACAGAACTGATCAGAAAAGTGCTGTCTCTAATCCTTTATTTAAATCTGGCACTGTTTGCAGAACCAATCAGAAGTTGTTCTTTGCATCCTTCATTTGCATGTGGAACAGCCAATTAAAAGACACCATTCCTGTTTGTCCATTTAGTACAGCAGGAAGCCAAGGGCATTTCTCAGCAGAACAGTTTACACATGGCTGACGCAGGTGAGCGTGTGACAGGGTGACTGTCCCAATCTCTTGCATGAATGGAAGACAACCCTGAGACCCAGATAAAAAAAAATCCCTTTTCCCTTATCCTCAGGGCCATTTCAAGCTTTTTTACTGGCTGGCTTTCACTCTGCAGAGTGTACTTCTTCTCCACTTTCAATAAATTCCACTTTCTGTGTCTCATGCCACTCAGTTCAGGACACCAACAACTTGGAGAGCAGTCTCACGCACCTTCCCACCAGTGATGTGGACACACTAACCCACTGACATCCGCCAGTGTTAGGAAAGCAGACAGCCTCTCCCAGAGTCCAGCCGACTCAGATCTCGAAGCCAGGAGTCCCTTCTCTCAAGTAGCTCAACCCTGACTTGGTGAACTCTGAACACTTGCTCAGAAGGGAGGTGCAGGTCTGGTTCCCAGAGGCCCCACACAGCCTCTGCACCAGTGGACCGATGCATGGCCTCATCTGCTATGTTCGTGTTTAAATACACCGCGTTTAATATATGTTTTTGGCTCATTAACGTTGAACTTGTGACCAATAACGCTAATTCCTGTGTCCACTGGAGGCTGATTCACACACTGTTTTCTCTGGGAAGCGCCGCACAGCTGTGAGATGCTACACAGTGCTCAGCACTGTGTGGCACCTGTAAGCAGTGAACCACACTGGGAAGGTGGGAAAAAACCCCCGGCTACCCTGATCCAAAAATTCCCTCGTCCACTGAGAAAAGCTGAGAGAAACTTAGTGTGTCTTCTCTTCCTCAGCTGCCGTCTCCCAGCATGTGTAGCAGGAGGAGGAGCCACATATGGCCCCCAAAGCCCCGTCTATTTTGGGCAGCTAGAAATTCACAAAATTCAGATATGGAATCTGTGAATGAAGAGAATCATGTTCTCTAAGCCAGGGACCAACATTGCGAGGCTGTCCAAAGGCCTCAGAAAATACCTGCCCTGCCCAGAGGGAGGGACATAGATGGGGACAACACGAAGAAAGGGAGCCCTGGAGAAACACTCCAAGCCTGTGCCTGCTCTGCACCCGCGGCCTCTAGACCACCCCACAGTTCTACGGTGTCCAGACAATTAGGGTCAAAGCTTCCATGGCCTCCATGGTTCTTGGGCAGCAACTTTGATATCTTCTTGCTGACCATATAGAACACACACCATTGCCAGAAAATCTCCAGTCAAGGACACCTGCTAGACAGAGCCTGCATGGGAGTCCTAGTGCCCCAACTTATGCAGGCAGCAGCACCTGACTCCTGAGCACCGGGTCACTTCTACTCTAGGCTCAGGCCTGAGTTGGCTGGTCCAAAACAGTGCCAGGTGGGTCTACCAGGCCCACAATGCTGTGCCACGAGACTGGACAGCAAAGTGTAGGTCTCCCAGTGGCAAGGCTGGGGGCAGGCAGCCCACTTTATTCTATTTCTCCTCTAGGAATTGCTGCAAAAGCTGAGGACACATAAGCGCTGGGGTGTGCAGAAAGTAGAGGCTAAGGCGCTGGGGAAGATGCCCAGTATGTGCCCTTCATTAGCATGAAGGGACGGAGGCGGACACTGGACAGGTCACAGGGGAGTGCATGGCTGGCAGCGCGGTGGGCCTCATGGCTCTGCTGGAGCAATGTGCCAGTCTCCAGCCCTGAGTTCAGAACTGAGTTGCCAGCCAGCAAGAGCTTGTCCCTGAAAAGAGGTTTGGGGGCTCTGTTCAGGTGGGACTAGCACACGAAACAGGCCTTTTGATGTATTAAAATTCCTGAAGCAAAACAAGCTCCTATTTTAATCAACTCTCAGGGTTTCTGTGCATGATTTTGTAGAACTGCTGGCTGGCTCCGGCCTGTCCGCTCAGCTCTTGCAGTCAGAGGAGGCTTCGGTAAAGTTCGCGTCGTTGTGTATTCGATGTCTCTTCTCCCAGCACACAACATTCCTTTCTTAAGACTCCTGATTGTTTTGTGGTAGCTGCTGTGGTCAGGGTGGGGTTCTTTTGCCAGGACAATTCCTAATTGCTGAGTGTGGTATGTCAAGAGTTAGAGAATTTCTCACTGTAAACTCACTGGAACTGCCCAGAACAACACTTATCAATCAACTAACAATTATAGGACCAAAATAAATAGCCAGGAAGTGTAGCAGGTGCTTCCATTCCTTGGGCAGAGCTGCTCAGCTGAGCGGGCTTTGCATCCTGTTAGTTGAACCAATTATTCATTATATCACTGCTGATAATGACTGATTTTAGGAAGCCAATCTGTGGTTCAACCTTGAAAGGTGGTGACATTTATCTCAGAACAGATAAAGAGGACAGACAGCCTTTTCACATAGTAAGTCAGCTATCTTTTGGGGTTGGAATCTAAGAAATAAGAAATCCAAAAGGAAATTCTGAGAGATCTGCATTCTTTCTAAGAGTGTGGTGGGTGTGGATTCTGAAGAAGAAATGGCACCTGGTAAACAAAGCGGGCATTGGTCTGTAGTGAGGACAGGTGCAGGGTCAGAACTTCCATCCTTTTTAAAAAAGAGGACTAGGACAAGAGCAGTGAGAGATCTGTAGCGAAGGAAAGTGATGAGCCTGATGGACAGGATCGTGCTTAGAGAAAGACGGAGGGAGACACATTGGATGTAACTGTTTCTAAAGATCAGGGAGAAGTGTCAGCCCCAAGACTAAGAAAGGAAACAAAGCTTATGTATAAAGGGGGCGGAGGTGGTAGGCGGGTAAGGGCACGGGAAAAAAATGACAATTAAGTTGTGTCATATACTGGTACAAATTCTCATTGTTGAGTACAATCATGATGTGTATAGGTAATGTACCAATAAAGATTTCAATTTGAAAAAAAGAAGACAGAGAAATGTCAGACCTCAGAGTGGCATGATGGACCACTGTGGAGGATCCCCAGAGCCAGGAATGGAAGAGAAGTGCTAACCTCTCCTCAATTTGATTCCACACTTGGCCTGGTTGGGTAGGATCCATGTAAGCCATGCCAGGTGTGGGGTTCAGAACTCTTAAATGCCCTTAGGTGGGTCTCATAACTGCAGAAACTGCCAAATATGTTGCCTTGGCATGTGCTCCAAGTGATGTACTGGGATGAGTGTGGGCCAAGGGCTTTGAGGGAAGATCGAAAGATGCAGAATAGAATTCCCCACACACAAGGGGACCCAGCCCCGTACAGCACACAGACCAGCTTGCGTTCTTATAAAACCTAGAAAGGTTGGTGGGGTCTAGCTATGTATTTGCATGAAAAACAAAGATGTGCTATCAGAAATCCCTTAAGCTATACTATTGACATTGTTATCTAGAGGAAGTCTTTGATGCATGCTATTTGATTTGAGATAACATATACAATAGTTTTCCTTTTTTTAATATATGGAAGCTTTGAGATTGACTTCATGTAACAGTGGTTTCATCTCTGTCATTGAATGTAAGAATAGACATAAAGCCCTCTTCCCAATGAAATATTTACTTGCAAAGCCAGGGATGCCCTTAATTTGAAAGTGCCCTGTGACACCAAGACATAGGTATAGGCCACCCAAGTGGACCACCTGATATCTCCTATTGTGTCAGAATGCTAAGGCAGCTTTTCTGTGTCAAGGCTTTTTATTTTTAGTCTCGTTTGCTTTTGCTTTCCAAGGTTTCTTTTCTTGTTCTTTGATCTACTCTGAAGTTGCACAGATTCAGTGACTTCACATTCATCTTCCTGACCTTCCTCTCCAGTCTCCACAAGGGCAGAATCAAACAGGAAGTGCGTTATACAATGTGAGGCTCTAGGCAGCCTCAAGGAGGGAGTGGCCTGAAGGTTTCATGGAGAAGAGATTGATCCCAAGGATTCCAAGCTAAACAGACATTGTGGGGCAGTTGGGTAGCCCTGTAGAAGACCCTCACATCACGAAAGTAGGTGGCCACCAGTCCCCAGCAGGGAAACAGTGGTCTCCTGGTCTGAAAGGGCTGCACCAATGGGGATTCCCACCAAGACCATCTCTGCTGCGAAGGTGCAGAGAGACAGAAGGATTGCAGACATCCAAAAAATCCCCTTGAATCGGTAAAGCAGGCAACATCCACTAGTGGTAAATGTTGGGAGTTTTTTTGTTGTTGTTCTGAGAACTGAACCCAGGGCTAGGCAATTGCTCTATCACTGAGCATCCTCCCAGCCCGGGGAAGAATTCTTTGGTGGAAATAAGTGCCATTATCTGAGGACTTGATTTTTCTCTGAAGGTAGAGATCCATACGGATTTCTAGGGCTGTTCTCATACCACCCTTGGAGGACGCCCTCTCATAGCCGTTCTCTGAAACACCAGGAAAAGTGGAAAAGAACCATAACCAGTCAAGGCATCTTGCAAAGAGCCAGAGACACTGCTCTAAGAGGCATGTCAGGAACGCGCCACTCAGATCCAAACACTTGTTTTTCTCCTGGGATCTGAGCAGCTACCGAAATCAAGACATTTACCATCTCCATAGTTCCTCATCTTATGGCCATGATTCAGGGTGTGGAGGGGGGATGTTATGTTTGGAAGGAACCGCTGCAGCTCAAACCATAATAAATGCTGTTTACTGAGATCCTTCCACGCGTCAGGCTCAGAGTCATGAGTATATATTGGCCCATTGGATGCTGAAAGCAACTTTGAGATTAAGGTGTTATGGTTATCATCGCACAGGACACTGGGACAGAGAGAGAAGTGTGAGGACCAGGGAGGGTCACACCCTAATGGGAGAGATGCCAGCACCCGCTCTTGATGCCCACCTTGTCTCTGCTTTGTGGCCATTTCCCATCCATCTTCTAGGTGAGTGTCCCTGACTACGAGGCAGGAAGGACATCATGGGTCGATCAATCATGTTAGCAGGGACCCTGCCTGGTTTGCCTTATGTCTGCCAGTGATACCCTCAGAGGTTTGGTAAGAGATAGCAGTGGGCCTCCAATAGCCAGAACTCTGCACGCCTCCATAGACACTCACTCCGCATTTGCAGAGACAGATGAGGTACCTTGAACAACCCTGTGCTGGGTTGTACAGTGAAAGAAGCACAGAGATCATAACCCGATGAACACATACCCCGGAAACGCTTTTCAAAGCAGGTCAGTTTGTTCTGAAAAGGACAGAGGCTTCTGAGTTACCCAAGTCAGCACTTCTAAGCCTTACTGAGCATTTTAAAATAATAAGACGTTGAGATATATTGTGAGATAAAGTTTTTTTGTATAACACTATTTTTAAATTAGATGAATTAAGTTGTACTCTTGTTAGAAGACATACGTATTATAACTAGGCGTTGAAATTGGGCAACCAATGTAAAACTTGTTTATTTTACTCTGATCTCAAATATGTCAGAGGAATCATGTACATGGCCTTGTTAATTTTCCTCTGGAAGAACTCAGAAGAGATCTGCAGGGCCATGGTGGTCCCAGAAACTGCTTGGAAAGAAGGAGTTGTGCAGAGAAAAGAGATGAGCATGAAGGACACTAAGGGAAAGTCTTCATTTTGCCCATAATAGAATGAAAAGCAAACTCTCCTAGTCAAGCACAAGAGCCAGGCAAGGCCCCACCCTTAAGATCACACTGACAATCATGTTGCCAACAAGCAGCAGGGTTGCCAGAGGTAAGGTCCTCACCGTGACCCCACCAAGAAGTAGGAAGGGGGCCGGGGAGTTAGCTCAGTGGTTCCGGCGCCTGTCTTGCAAGCGCAAGGACCCGGGTTCAATCCCCAGTAACCACATACAATACTGGGTGTGGAGACTCACCCCAGCGGCAACCAATACCACATACCAGTGCCGGGCGTGGTGGCTCACGCCTGTAATCCCAGCACTCAGGAGGCAGAGGCAGGAGG
>PVIR01045390.1:0-10754 GCA_004026965.1 Petromus typicus
TCTGCACTACCCCAACATGCTGAGGGCCTCAGCCCGTGGAATTTGGGGCATCTGTTGTCACTGGGGCTGCACCTTGGCAAGCACAATGTCCCCTGGCTCTGATGGCCACGTTGCATGCCACAGCCTGACTCAGGCTTCCCCTGCTGGCAAGTGTCCTCCTGCCACTTTTCCACTGGTGGCCATTGTGTACTCACAAAAATGCACGTTCCTGTGTCTATGTACATGTGCAGTGTGGTCATGCACACATATCATGTACGTGTGTGGACTTCTCGGGGTGTCTGCAGAGGCTGTTGGGGTGGCGCTGGCTTTTCCAGATGTCAGGCTATGGTTGAGTTCGAGGCTTACAGGCTGCGGCGCAGCTGGCAGTTTGAGCCCCGCTGTCTGCTGCTTCAGACCTGCAGAGCTGATGAGCCCTTAGGCATTGGTACCAGCCTTGCGTTAGATGCTCTGCAGTTTGTGTCCAAATTCACAGGTGCTGCAATGACTTGAGGGGCTGGCTGGTCTGCGTCCACAGCGTGGGGCTCCTGGGTACCAGCAGGGAGTCTTTCTGGACCCTCCCCATGCTGGGGACTAAGCTGAGGGTGTTGGCACTGGGCCATATCCACAGCACTTTTTATTTCTTTTTTTAAAATTGATTTTATTGGTACATCTTATATACACATTATGATCACAGTTGACATTGAGAATTTATACCAGTACATGACATGACTTAATTCTCATTTTTGCCCATTCCCCTGCCTCCTATACCCCCACCCTCTATACATATAAGCTTTGTTTTCTTTTCTTTTTACCATCAAATTTTTTTCCCTTCTTTGCTTACCCCTACCTCCTTTTTTCCTTTTGCATATTTTCTTACTATTTCATACATTACTTACCACATACATTTTATTACATACATTTTCATACATTTCTTACTACATAGTATTTCTTACTACATACTATTTCATACGTTACTTACTACATACATTTTAGAACTCATTTACACCTTCAGTCCTTTTTATTTCTTACAAGATCACTAAGTTGCCCAGGCTGGGCTCTAACCTGTGATCTCCCCACCTCTATCTCCCAGAGTGACATGCACCATCGTGCCTGACAAACAAGACAAAGTAGCCCTCTTTTCTGTTTGTGGGATTGGAAACAGGGCCCAGAGCCTCCTGTGTGCCTGCTGAGCTGAAGCTGAGCATCTTTAAATGAGTTTCTTATGGATGCTGAAGCCCAGGGATGAGATGTACAGGGCAGACGTGCTTGGCCTCTGCTGCGCGATCCTGTGGGCGGTGGCATGTCAGGTATCTAGTAGAAGCAGTACCGTAGAAAGGCCTGAAACTGCCACCTGAGGGAACTTGCTCAGGCCCAAGGGGCTGCAGCGGGAAGAGAAGCCCAGTACGCAGGTAGGAAGGAGAATGTGACAGATGGGTACTGGCCAGTGGTCAGCACAGAGGACAGGCCGAGTACACCACATGGTGGTCTGGAGAGAGAGGGCAACTAGGGAAGGGTGACCAAGGACCCAGCACCCAGCTGGGGTGGCACATCGCACCGCAGCACCCATGTGGCCCAGGTGGAGGACAGGGTGCATGGTGTGTCCTGGAATGGGCCAGAGGACCGGGCCGTAAGGGGGTGAGCGAGCCACTTCCTCTGTCAGAGGAGCCCCGCCCCCACGGTGTGCTCCCGCCTGCAGCCTGCACATTCCCTGATCCTTGGCTGGCTGCCCTGGGAGCTGCCGTTTCCTTCCAGGGACAGTGAGGTGCAGAACCGGGCAGCCGGGGAATTGGCTATGTGGCACTATCTCTCTGGTGAAAGCTGGGAGAACAAGCTGAATGGCCAGAAATGACAGGTCAGGTGCAGTGACATCACATCCATGTCCCATCCACACAGCAGTGGTGTGCAGTAGTGTGCCAGGACCTTGGTGTACTCTTAGGTAGGAAAGAATTTCAGAGGGAGCTGTGACACCCGTGGATGAAGGAAGGACAGTTTACAGGTTTCACAGAGTTTATAGCTCCTGGTTTCAGTTGTGGTCGGATGGTTCCCAAGGCAGAAATAATGGTGAGAGGGCCTGGGGGAAGAAAAGCTGTCCCACCCTTGGGTCCAGGAAGCAGGGGTTCAGGACGAGAACGTGCCCTTCCAGGTCTCGCCCCAGGGACCACCTCTACCCATGATGCATCTATTGGAGGGCACAGCGCCCATGACTCAGTCACCCCCGAGTGCCTGGGACTCAGGGGGACACTGATCTGAACCCTGACCCAGCTCAGCTCATCTCAGAGGGGCTGACCTGAGGTTTTGGTCTGCTCTGTATTCTGGCTACTTGCTGGATATTTGACCTCAGCACAAGAGCCCAGTCCCAGTTCCTGGCTGATGACATGGGCCCCTGGCCCTGTAGGGCTGCACCACGTCCCCGCCACAGGCCTGACCCTCTGTCTGGTTTCCCACAGTATTCCCGGCAGGAGCAGGAGGAGGAGGGCCGGAAGCGGTACGAAGCTCAGAAGCTGGAGCGCATGGAGACCAAGTGGAGGAACGGGGACATCATGCAACCTGTCCTGAACCCAGGTAAACGCCTTTCTCTAGCATTGCAAGTCTCACCGAGGCCTTACACATGCTAGGCAAGTGCTCTGCCACTGAGCCACACTCTAGCCCTTTTTTTTTTAAGGATTTTTTGAGACAGGGTCTTGCTTTGTGGTTCAGGCTGGCTCTGAGCTCAGCCTCCAACTCACATCACAGCAATCCTCCTGCCTCTGCCTCCTGAGTGCTGGGATTACAGGCGTGAGCTACCATGCCTGGCACTGTGGTATGTGATGCTGATTGCTGCTGGGGTGAGTCTCCATGCCCAGTATTGTTATGTACTTGCCCAGTATTGTTACTGGGGATCGAACCCGGGTCCTTGTGCTTGCAAGACAGGCGCCGGAACCACTGAGCTAACTCCCCGGCCCGTCTAGCCCTTTTGATTTGATCTTTACATAGGATCAATTGCCCAGGAGTCGGGGCTGATGTTGACACAGGGTCACCTGACAAGGTCAAGTTGCCCAGGAGGCCTTGAACTTGGGACCCTCCTGTCTCAGCCTCCAATGTAGCTGGAATTGCAGGCTCGAGCCATTGTATCTGGTGGGCAACAGCTTTCTCTGCTGATTCTTCGCCGGTTCCATCATAGACTCCTGACCTGAGTGTGATCATGGAACTCGGCTATGTAGGTGGCACATCTCATCATCTGCATGGGGCCTTGTGGGTTTGAGTCTTTCCTTTATTCCATCTTCCTATTGGTCTCTCCCAGATGGTCTGCACAGATCTCACATTCGGAGCTGACATGGGGTGTGCGTGTCCCACCAGGGACGCAGTGAGGCTTTGGGGCTGATCCGACCCCTGCTCCCCCCATGACAGTGCAACCTTGTCCTCAGCAGACACAGAGATCATGTGGGAATATTTCAGTGCTTCTCTGCCTTACTGAGGATGGCCTGGACCCCTTGTAATACCTGCGTGTCTGAACTAGGCTCTCTGCAGTGGTGTCCCCAGGAGTCCCGCGGCCCAGGACCTGGGTATGGGTTGCTTTGAGGATTGGTTGGGCTTTCACTGCCTTCTGGCTGAGCCTCAGCAGCTGTCTCAAGGCTGATGCCAAGCCCCTTCCTTCATATGTTGCTGTCTGTGGTGCATGTGCTGCACTCTGGGTATTGCCCCTGCCTCCACAGTGTCCGCTGCCCAGGGCCTGGGTTAGGAAGGACAGGGCAGCAGGCAGATGGGGAAAGAGATCAGTGTGCCATGAGAAAGGGTGCCAGCTGAGTGCCTGGTGTCCCCGGGAGTGGGGCTGACTTGTGATGGACTTCCTGGGGGAGGGTCCCCTGCAGCTGTGGCAGGGATCACTGCCCTGTAGCTGTGGGGCTCCAGATGGTTACCCTGGGCCCCACATCACAGCTTGTAGGCCTGGCTCTGGTCTTAAAAGTGGGAACCGGCAAGGGCAGGCCTGCAGGCTTACTCTGTACTGGCCATACAAGAATGAAAATTACTCTGCATCTTCAGTTTGCTTAAATCATTTCAGATTCCTCAAGAGATTCTTATTCTCTCCTCTTGCCATCTTCTGTTTGATTTTAACTCTGATTCATATTTTCCACTTTTCTTCAGTGATACTAATCCAGAATGACTTGAAATGTCAGGATTTCCTGACAGATTTCTCTGTGCTTTATTTGGGGTTTTTTTTGGGTCTTCCTGGGCTGCTAAATGGAGGCAGGGCCCAGTGTGTCCCTGAGCTGCATGTCCATTCTGGTCTTCAAGAATGTGCATGTCTCTGATTCCTTTCCCGGTGGCACCTGGCTGGGCCTCTCTGGGTCCCTCCCAGCAGATGTGCCCACCTGGGACCATCTGGGCTTCCTGGTGTGGCCACATCAGTGGGGAGCAGCTGCTCAGAAGGGTGTGTACTTGCCAGGCACTAGTCTGTGGGGTAGACATTCCACCCACTGCTGTGGGACCCTCAGCTCCACCCTCTCTGACCACTAAAGCCACGAGCAGGGATCTGCTGTTGTTGCCTAGCAGCCTCCTGGGGTGGCCTGGGCCTGTACTGTTTTGGTGGAGTCTGTGAGCTCTGTGAGAGCCAGCAGCCCTTCTTGTCTCATCTGATGAGGGAAAAGTTGTCCAGAGCACTTGATTCTGGGCCACGGGCTGCCTAGCTGCAGTGGGGAGCAGCTCTGACCACGAGGCCCCACGATCATGTTCACCCACCCTGCGACCACGGTGACATACACCTCCAACCCACCCCACCCCACACCCTGGCGTCCCCGGTAGGGCCATTCCTTCTGGGGGCATGGGCCTGGCTCTGAGGTGCCTTCCCGGCATCTCTGTCTGCCAGGCCCCTGGTCCTGGTTCCATCAGTGTAGTCTGGGGACATGTGTGGTACAGGGAGGGAGGGAGGAAAATATGTCCTGGAATTGGCCCCTTTGGGTTCAAGTCCCAGCTCTGCTGCCTCTGTGAGCATGGAGCCTCCCTGTGCCTCACTGTCTTTGACAGGAACAGAGATGAGATGAGGGGCCACTGGGATCACAGTGCTGGAGACCATATGATGTGCTGCGCGGGGAACACTGAAAGTCACACTGTCCAGTCAGCTTTTCCTAGTCAAGAGTGGTTTCCCCCAAATGGCAAGGATTTGGGGACTTGGGCTCCTTCAGTCTTAAATTCGGCTGAGTCATAGATGGGGGGCACAGGAGTAGAGAAGCTAAACCGGGCCTACTGTCATCTTTAACAAGTAGCTTTGAGGTCACCTGAGGAGGGCACATCCAAGGAGACCCAGGCCTGGGAGCTTTGGGTGGGCCCGGTGTGTAAGCAGGCGTGAGAGGAGGGAGGCACGGCTTGGACACCTGTTGCTTGGCTCTGCCTGGTCCTGCACTCCAGTCACCACATCCACCCATCAGCTCGGGTTCCAAAACACCGCCTCTCCCACCCTGACGCATTAGTGCGACGTGTGTCCATACCGGGGAATGGCGAGAATAGCTGGAAGGCGTGGGTCGCATCATGCTGAAGACCACAGGTCTCAGACCAAGGACACCCAGTTCAGGAGAATTCATACTGCTGGCTTCTGGCTGGTTCCATGTGACACTGGCCACACCATGTCCCTTGGAACACATTTCTACAGCACTTTTGCTCTTTTTGTCCCTTTATTCACACCACAGCTCGGGATACTTCTGGTTGGGGTAACACGTCCCACGTCTCAGGCTGGGTGATTGTCAAAGGTTTTTATCAGGCTGTGTCTTGCTTCTGGTACCCATGTGCCCTAGCCTGTCACAGGCCTGGTCTCTGTGGCTCACACCTGTCCCTCTCACAGAACTTTAACATATTCCCTGTGCTCACCTCAGTGATAGAGTGTCTGAGCTCACAGGAGCGATCCTGGGGGTGAGCCAGCGTCCTGCTCCCCTGTCGAGGAAGTGCTCACCCCAGGGCTGTGAACCGAGGAAGATGGACTGTGGCGCAGCGTGCAGAGCCAGGAAGGACGACCAGGAGGAGAGTTCTGCTGTCACTTCCCAGTGTGTTTTTAAACACAACACAGGACAGTGGGGTCCCTGTGAGCTGGAAGCTGTAGAGTTCTGTATGCAATTTTCAGTGAAGTTTGAGTGGTCAGGGAGGGTATTGGGGATCAACCTGAGGGGCGTCATGAGTGCTAGGTCCACACTGTGCCACTCAGCTGCACCCTGAGTTTGAAACTTTAAACTCCCAACCTTCTTTTGTCACTGTCCAATAAAGCAGGTGCTGAGATCGAGCTAAAGCGAAGCTTTAGACTTCCAGTCCTATTTTAGGACAGCTGTTCTAGGTTGGGGGACACTGAGCAAGCCAGGGTCTTGCAGGCCACCATGGTGTCTGGGCCAACTGCTTTCAGATTTGAGCCAAAGGGAGATAGTTCTAGAAGTCAGGGCTGCTGTGGGCTGTGCGGTTGGCTGGGGTGATTCTCTGATGTTTTGGTGGCACAGGCACTTTGTCAGGTTGTGCTGACTCCTCAGCTGCATCCTCTGCCCTGGCTTCCAGGCCGGCGGCAGGTGTGGCCTTGGCCATCTGTGCTGTGACCTGCAGATACGCCAGCTGCATCTCCCTTAGCAGCAGGGGTCATTTGATCTTTCCACTGCCGGGGAAGATCATTCTGAGAGAGTCAGGGAGGCTGCAGGAGCCTAGAGAGGCTGGGTCCTGGCTTTCTTGGGCCCTTGCTTACCTTCCTAGAGCCTGTCACTGTGGAATCACCCTGAAGTCCAGGACAGTCCTGGGTGCCCTGGGTCCTGGGAGACCTTGAGAGGTGACAGGAAGATGAGTGTCTCTTCCCTTGGGACAAAACCATGACCCCTCGGGCTCACTGCCCCAGAGCTGCTTCCCGATATGCAGCTGCCTCCGGAAGAGTCCCAGCCGGTGAAAGGGGCCGAGGAGCCACTGTCAGTCATGCAGGTTGGCTGGAAGTGAAGGTGCTGCAGCTCATCAGACTGAATGAGGGGAACTGAGATCCTTTCCCAAGTCAGAGCTGGCGACAAGTTCCTGATGTACCCAAGTGCCTGAGCAGTGCCTGTACGTCTGTCCCTGTTTCAGGGGATTTCCTATCCTGTGTTCTCTATTCTTGAGTTCAGAGCCATAGCTGGGCTTCCATAGCAGACGTGCTTGGCTTTGCAGTTTAAGGCCCGGCTTCCCTACATTCGCCTTCTCTGACTTCGTGACAGCTTGAGGCAGCTGTGCCACTGGAAACTACGGGGTGTGTTCAGGTGCTTGGCTGCATCCCGAGGATCCCACAAGGGGGCCAAGCCCGGGAATTGACTACCTGCCAGTCTAGAGGCTGCAGAAGGCCCACCTCGAGGCGTGGGCACCTCACTTCTTTCCGGCCTCCCTTGCTCGCCTTCCTTCTGGGTTGTGATAGATAGGTCCCTGACAACCTGATATTAAATTCATTACCTGTTAAAAGACCTGTGTCTGGGGCTGGGAATTTAGCTCAGGGGCTGGGAATTTTGCTCAGTGGTTTCAGCATCTGCCCAGTAAGTATAAGGTCCTGAGTTCGATCCCCATTTATCCCATACCACAGTGCTGGACGTGGTGACTCAGTGCCTATAATCCTAGCACTTGGGAGGCAGAGGCAGGAGGATTGCTGTGAGTTCAAGGCTGGCCTGGGCAACATGGTGAGTTTGGGGCCAGCCTGATCTACAAAGCGAGACCTTGTCTCAAAAAATAAAAAATAAAAATAAAAGACCCCGCTCAGACATAGCATCACATGCCTGTAATCCTGGCTCCTCAGGAGACTGAGGCAGGAAGATCCCAAGTTTGAGTCTAGCCTGGGCCACTTGGGGAGATTTTGTCTGGAATAAAAACACGCACAGGGCCAGGGATTTAGTTCAAGTGATGCTGTACCTACCTTGGAAGCACAAGGGCCCAGAACTTCAAAATCCAAATCAAAACTTAAAGACTGCATTTGTGTACACGGTCACACTGAGGTACTAAGCCAGGCCAGGGGTTGTGAAGGGACATGATTTAGTCCACAGCATGGAAGAACCCTGGAGACTTATGGGAGGCACCAGCTGTCTGACAGGAAGTGAGGAGGCCTAGCCTCGAGTGGGAGGCTAGGGCTGGGCAGCCCTGCCCAGGGCCTGAGTGGACCCACCTCACCCTGCTGGGCAGAGGGACAGGAGGGTGATGGCTCCTCTTGGAGACAGAACTGCATTGTAACTGTTTCTTGTAAGTACAGCTGCTTGCAGATCTTTCAACAGCAACATGGCTGGGACCATGTCTGCTGAGGTACATGGTGCTCTGAGTCAGCCGGGCACACAAGGGAGGGCTAAGCCCAGGCACCTTGTGGGGCTGCACCTTCCAGGGCTGGGGTAGGGGCTGGGCAGCACAGTAGGCTGGAGGAGTAAGTGGTGCTAGGGTCCAGTGGGCGTAGGGTTAGGGGGTGACCAAGCTGGTGGAGGTCACATGCAGCTTGGACCTCGTAGCCCTGAGGCATTCTACGGTCCTGCCTATAGACAGGAAGGACCAGTGGATGGCATGCTGCTTCCCCAGAGTGCGTTGGGACACGGTGCCACAGGGCTGCCCAGTCTCTGGGGGGCATCCTTGCTGTGCCGCCACCTGGCAGAGACCTTGGTTCTGTCTCTGTGGGCGGCACTCTGCAGGCAGATGTCATTCTGTCTGCATGGGCTGCGCTGGGCGACAGAACACATTCACTCCCACTCACCCCTCTCCCTGCCGTTTCAGAGCCCAACACCGTGAGCTACAGCCAGTCAAGCCTGATCCACCTGGTGGGGCCCTCAGACTGCACCCTGCATGGCTTCGTGCACGGAGGTAAGGATAGGTCACCCCCTGCTGTTGCCCACGAGTCCCCAAGAAGCTGGACAGCTACCTGGCCTAGTTTCAGCTCCAGTGTAGCGTAAATGTAAACGTTAGAGGTCACACAGAAGCTACAGAGATATGATGGTGCCTGTTTTTACAGCTGGAATGCTGGTGGGACTGAGGGCTGCGTCCAGTGGAAGGTCACAGGCAGCCGGGGTTCTTGCCAGTCATGGGGCCAGCAGTGGGCAGTGCTGATGGCACCAGCGCAGAGCAGCTGCTTAGAACTTTGTTTCTTCTAGTCTTTCCATTTTCTTAATTTATTTGCTTTTGTTTCACACCCTTTTTATTAGTGCAGATAGCAGGGCATGGTGGCTCACACCTGTAATCCTAGCACTCAGGAGGAAGAGGCAGGAGGATCACCGGGAGTTCAAGGCCAGCCTAGGCTACATAGTGTGTTCATGGCCAGTTTAACTACAAAGCGGGACCTTGTCTCAAAAAACCAAAAAGAGAAAAGAAAACAGAATCTTGAGTGCATATTGTGCACTTACGTTTTAAGGAAATGCAAGTCTTCCTAAAACCACAGGCCTTGCCACTCCTGGCCCAGGATCCCACAGGAGACAGCTGAGTCCCTCCAGGGACACTATTGTGATTTGGGGCAAGTAGCTGAGGATAGCCCAGTAACTTCCTGCACACTGTCATCTTGGGTGAGGGTAAATTGAACTTTAAAAAACAGTTCAAAGAAAAAGTCAGGGACAAAGGAAGCAGCAAGGGGACCAGCGGAAACTGTGAACATGGTGCTGGATCCCAGAGCTTAACACAGCTGTGCTGCGTGTCACACGCTGCTGTTCCTGCTTCTCCAGGCACAACAGGCATTTTTGCACAAGGCATTCACTTGTGCTATACTTTCGTGGTATCTGGGATACTAAGTTCTGCTCTCCTCTCTGATCAGAGAACTCTTGTTCATCCTCCAAAACCAAGCTCAAACAGCACCACTGGGTGCAGGGTTCTTCAGGAGCAGGGACTGGCTTTGTCATTGTTATGGCTCGAGCACCCCACACTGAGTCGGAGAGGCGCTTGGGTGGTACTCATGAATGAGGGGCGCAGAGTACTTTAGAGCTGATGGATAACAGGACCTTAGAGAGTTTGCCCTAATTTCAGAGGTTTTTTTTAAAGCTTGTTTCTTTTTTAAAAAAAAACTAATGTCCTTTATTTTTCATTTTTGCAATTTCATGATTGCCTTTGTCTCTCCACGCACACTGTGGCTGTGGTCCTTAAATCTGATTAACTTTGGTCCTGTGGGGCTGGCAGCCCTACTGTACGGGGGCTGTCTAGGCTGCTGTGCCTCAGTGTCTGCTGGTTTGTTTCCAAGGTGGAAGTTTTCCTCGAAGGGTCTCCTTTCTCTTGTGGCCTCCTCAGTGCAAAGTGCACGTTTCAAGCCTGGGCCTCTTTCCTGTGCTGAAAGGTGCCACCAAAAGGTGAGCAGTGCGTAATCCCTGGGAATCCTGTGGAGTCCAAGCCTCGTCCGCAGATGTAGTGTATCACTACGTTGCCCAGGCTGGGCTCAAACTTGGGATCCTCTTGCCTCAGTTTTCAGAGTCGCTGGGTTACAGGCATCATTCGCCATGCCCACCTTTGGGCACTTTTTAAAATATGTGTTGGACAAGGCTGGGGATTTAGCTTAGTGGTTCTGGAGCCTGCTTTGCAAGTGCAAAGTCTTGAGTTCAATCCCCACTAACCACATACAATATGCTGGGCATGGTGGCTCACGCCTGTAATCCCAGCACTCGGGAGGTAGAGGCAGGAGGATTGTTGTGAGTTTGAGGCTGGCCTGGGCTATATAGTGAGCTCAGGACCAGCCTGAACTACAAAGTGAGACCTTGTCTCAAAAAAAAAAAAAAAGCTCCTGCTGTCATAGGGGCCCTGTGTGGACAATTTATAAAATACTCCCACTCATTTCAACACATCTAATCTTCCTCTGCCGAGTGACCTAGCAGGAGGAC
>PVIR01045391.1:0-10710 GCA_004026965.1 Petromus typicus
AGCCCTGTTGTTTAGTTCTTCTGAATTCAGGAATTCTGCCTCTTCTTTGAAGGAAGTTGACAGTGAATTGGCCAGGTGTAACCTTGGCAGATTTCTTTTACATGATTAGGTCGGGGCCGTACACATAGTTGCGTGGTAGAGCACTTGCCTACCAGGCCCTGTATCAGGCCCTGGCTTTGTTCCATAATATGACTTAAGAAAGTAAGGCAATATGCAGTGTTGAGGCTGACCGAGAGGGAAAAAGATTGAAGTTAAGAAGAACTGCCAGGAAACTACTGTAAAAATGTCACGAGGACTTCTGGTAGAGAATTTGTGTTTATCTTCTCTGAAAGCCTCACTAAAATCAGAGTAAACAGAAAAAATCATAAAGCTACAAAAACAGAATGGAAGAGGAGCCATCTCAACAAAAATGTGGAAGGTAATAGATGGGCAGAGATGGGACAGTAACTGCTGAGCAGAGCTGGGGCAGCCCCCCCAGGGTGCTTGTGTGGGCAACGTCAGAAAAGTTGCAATGTTATAAGCTACCTAACCTTACAATATGAACCTCTGGTGTCGCCAAAGACTCTTTATTCAAAACCCCCTATCGGGTTCCGTTCCCTTTTACAGTGAAAGCTGTATCTCTTAAAACTCAGGCCCACCTTTCCATAAAGGCCCAGACTCAGGAGGGACAACGTAGCAGTCATCCCCTCCCCTAGGCTACGACTTAACTCAGGTCAGCCACTTAGGCCCAAGTTACCTTTAAAACTCACCTATCAAGGAGAATCCCTTTGTCTGACCTGCACGGGCAAATCTGGCCCTTATAAATCACTGACTCCCTGCCATTCTCAATCTCTCTCTCTTCTTTTTCTCTCTCCTCTCTGCACGTCTCTCTCTCTCTCTTTCTTTTCCTTCCTTTCCTCTCTCTCTCTCCTTCCTTTTGTCTTCCCCGGCTCCTGAGACTTCCCTTTAATAAAATTTCCTGCCAGGTTGCCTGGAGTGTGGCGTGGTCGTTGAGCATTGTCCGGGTTCCTTTTCTGCCTTAACAGGCAACGCCGGTGAGAAGGGCTCATCCCTGCTCCTGGATCCCCTCCAGGCAGGAGGGCACCCTGATTCAGCAAGGGAAGAAAACTTGCTGAATTGGTATATCTTTATTTAGAAATTGAAGTTCCATATGCAAAATGAAACAGAAACACTTAAAGTAAAATTGTAAAAAGAGCAATTTGAGAGTATAATTACCACTGTAGCAAAACAACACCGTTACATTGTCAGACGGATTACAGCACAGAGGGTCTAGCTTGTCCTCACTCTAGCAAATAGTACCACTGATAACTGCAACCATGAGTAAAAAACAGCATGGAGGGCCTCAGCTCATCCTCAGAGTAGGGTTCCATTTAATGCTCTCTCACCTCATGTTCTTTTGTTCTCTTATTGAGCTTCTCTAGAAAAACAAAAAAACAAAACAAAACAGAAAAAATGGCAGGTAGTTACTAGTCACTTGCAGATTCTCTGGAGCTGGGACCAGTCCCTCCCAGAAGTTAGTATGTAACTATTTTGTATGTGGATAGTCAGAGGGGGAAGGGTCATTTCCCCCACTGAGTACATAGTCAAGGACACCTGAGTACTTCCTATTGTATCTTACTAGCCAAACATTTCCTTTCCTAAGTTTGCCGGGGGCTGCAAGCTCTTTAATACAATAACCTTTACATACCCCCTCCTCAACACCAGTGTATAAGACATCCAGACCCACAGAGCTTCTAGGCAGAGATAAATTTGAGAAAACCTCCCAAATTACAGGCAGGAAGTCAGTAAAGAAATACAATAAAAAGATCTCTCAGAAAACAGGGACAGTGCAAGAAACCAATCAAAACCTTATCTTTAACGTCTCCTGAGATGAAAAAGAATATTTTACCCCAAAATAAGACTAGGATAGCATAAAATCAGGATAAACTAATAGAAAAAAGGAGCAACCAGAGGACAAGAAAATGTTGTAGGCATTAGAAATATGACAGCAGAAGTGAAAGCTTAGAAGATGAAATTGAGAACACTGCTCTGAAAAGAGGCAAAAAAGTGAAAGAAAGTTATAAAATCGGAAGGGAAAAAAGAGAAAAAGGAAAGAAAGGAATTATGAAAGGATAATATGCACCTGTTTCCTACAACTGGCCAACATAAATCTCAAGACTGAAAGGATCCAGCACAAGATTTATTTTAAAAGATTTAAACTGAAGAATTTCATTATAAAATTTCAGAATTTTATTTTTTTAATAAGGGGATTTTGTTTTTCAGACTGGTAGAGAAAGGAGTTAAGTCAAAAGAAAATAAATTTCTCTAGATTATTTTGTCTACATTTCACAAGACCACTGTCGGGTCCTGTTCCCGAGGGTTACTTATCTGGCAGTGAACCACGGGCAGAAGTCATCACATGGAGATGAAACGGTGGAAAAGCCTTTATTGCCAACACTCTCAGCACTTATATACAGCCCCACTTCCTTGTTCTCAACCGCCCCAAACCAGCCTTAATAGGGGGCAGTCCTTGTCTCTTTATTTTCCCTTAATCACTGTGGCCCCGGAGGGGCCGGCTGTGTACCTGTGTAGTGCTGCCTTGCACTTCCTTTACGGAGCCTGCGTTGTTTAGCCCCGGGGGACCCCACAGACCACAGAATTTTCTTTTTTTTTTGAGACAGGGTCTTGATTTGTAGTTCAGGCTGGCCCTGAGCTCAGCCTCCAACTCACATCACAGCAATCCTCCTGCCTCTGCCTCCCAAGGGCTGGGATTACAGGTTTGAGCCACCACACCCTGCACTGTGGTATGTGATACTGATTGCTGCTGGGCGTGAGTCTCCACGCCCAGTATTGTATGTGGTTACCAGGGATTGAACCCAGGTCCTTGCGCTTGCAAGACAGGCGCCAGAACCACTGAGCTAAATCCCTGGCCCTAAAATTTCAGAATATTAAAGGGAAGGTGCTTCAGGAAGAAAACATAAGTCATATATGGAGGAATAAACTAAGAATGGTTTTGGAGGAAGACCATAGAGAAACTGTCAAATTTTACGCAAAGGATTTTCAATCTAGCCAGCTAAATTATCGACCAAGGAAGAAGTCAGGGAAAAGGATGGCTGTATATCTCCATATAATAGAACATATGTCTTAGTCACTTTCTTTGTCACTGGGGCAAAATACTTGACACCTACAAATAAAGGAGAAGTTTGTTTTTCATGTTTTAGAAATGTCAATCCTTGCATGGTTGACAGCGTAGTGGAAGGGCCTGGGCAGAAGAAAATGCTTACTGGAGGTGAACAGGAGGCACAGCACAAAGTGAGAAGCCAGGGAGGGAGATGAACACTTCCTGACCACTGACCCAACTCTTCTGACCAGGTTCCACCTCTCAAGACTACATTTAGCAGGCCAGGGATATAGCTCAGTGGTTCCGGCGCCTGTCTTGCAAGCGCAAGGACCCAGGTTCGATCCCCGGTAACCACATACAATACTGGGCGTGAAGACTCACCCCAGCAGCAACCAGTATCACATACCACAGAGCCGGGCGTGGTGGCTCATGCCTGTAATCCCAGCACTCAGGAGGCAGAGGCAGGAGGATTGCTATGAGGTAAGTTTGAGGCTGAGCTCAGAGCCAGCCTGAACCACAAAGCGAGACCCTGTCTCAAAAAAAAAAAAAAAAAAAGGAAAAGAATACATTTAGCTATAAACTCATCACTGGATTGATTCACCAGTGAATGAATATAGCATCTTGGTGTCCTGATCACCTCCCAAAGTCCTGTCTATGATCACATGATGCTTTGGGGCTCTTTTAAGGCAAGTGCCCTACCACAGAGCTCCATTTCTAACCAGTCTTGCAGTCTCATAAAGGTAAAATTTTTATTGCTAAAATCAGTGTTTTATTTTATTTTTTAAATGAGTAATGTATATATTTCCATATTGGGAATCAAACTCAGGACTTTATGCTTTCTAGGCAGAAGCAGCACCACTGAGCTACATTCCCAGCCCCATGAGTTGTTTTTTTTTTTTTTGAGATAGGCTCTTGCTTTGTAGTTCAGGCTGGCCTTGAGCTCACTGTGGAGCCCAGGCGAGCCTTGAACTCACAGTCATCCTCCTGCCTCTGCCTCCAGAGTGCTGGGATTAGAGGTATGAGCCAACATTCCCGGCATTGTGGTATGTGGTACTGATTGCTGGTGGGCATGAGTCTCCACCCCTGGCACTGTTGTATGTGGTTACCAGGAATCAAACCTGGGCCCCTGCGCTTGGAAGGCAGGCACTTGAAGCACTGAGCTAAATCCCGAGCCCAGAGTGGTATCTTCTAATACAGAAGAAAACATACAAAAGTTCAGGTTGGGCTACTGGTCATCTGAGTTAGAGGTAGATTAAGATTAGCACCAAGAGTAGATGCTCAATGAAAGGCAAATGGCAAGTGGATAGTTCTAGACACGTGTACTGTGTTTAACGGGGCTGAAAGGGATGAGGGAGGAGGAGGGATGCTGGCTTCTTAACATGCTGAAATAAGTTGTTTATAAGTGCTATATAATGTGAAACAAAAATTAACTTACAATGATAGTACCCCAGATACAGGAAATACAGTAGAACTGAAAATGACATTTCTGCATACAAATACCTGTCAGGTAAGAGTACTGCCTGAAGACATCAGAAGGGGTTGGTCCTGTCAGCAGAAAAACATCAATAACTCCACTCTCTGACATCCAGCGCACATCAGTTCGAGATCTGACTTTTTGTTTAGCAGCAGCTGGGCCCACCTGGGTCATTGTATACTGAAAAAGAAATGGAATAAAAATCTGAAACATTTCTCTCTAACCTACAACACTCAGTTGTATGTTAGTCTGTTCTCTCAGAACTACTGACATTCACTTATTACACTGCAACATTGTGGCATTACAGAACTGCCACAACAAAAAGAGAGCTCTGACTCCCATGTAGTGGCTGTGCTTCTTCTGTAAGAATGACACGCAGCCATGATCCCCAGCTCACCTCTACTGCAGGCTCAGTTTTGATCTCCACCAGTGTTTCTGAGGCATTCAGCCAGAAAATGCCTAGAGTCCTGCCCAGCTTGTGGGCCAGGAGATAAGGCACGGAGCCATAAATGCCCATTTTGTCATGTATTTGATATCCATAGACATCCAGGTTATAAAGACGGTAAGCATCTCCATCCCTAAAATGACAATAAGAATCATCACTAATTACCATCACGATGCATTATTTATGGATAGAACTCTCCCTGAACAAACCTGGGTGAACGTGACTCTCCTTGATTCTTTTTTTTTTTTGAGACAGGGTCTCGCTTTGTGGTTCAGGCTGGCCCTGAGCTCAGCCTCAAACTCACATCACAGCAATCCTCCTGCCTCTGCCTCTCGAGTGCTGGGATGACAGGCATGAGCCACCACGCCCGGCACTGTGGTATGTGGTACTGGTTGCTGCTGGGCGTGAGTCTCCACACCCAGTATGGTATGTGGTTACTGGGGTTCGAACCCGGGTCCTTGCTCTTGCAAGACAGGTGCCAGAACCACTGAGCTAAATCCCTGGCCCTCTCCTTGATTCTTTTGGCACCCTTGTATCTTAGCTATCTTTTCTAAATCCCTCTTGTGAAGGGAGGTCTGTCTCTTGTGACATGTCTACAAGCACACACTTAGTATTCTCTGATGCATTTGTCAGTACTTCTTTATAGCTAGAATAGAACAAGAGTGTTCTAACCTGCTTCCCCACAGCTGAGCCAGGGAAGATCAGAACTGAACTGGGGTGGGGGACAGAGCCATGCTGACAGGACAGCAGCATAGTTTCTGATGGACTTGTCACAATGCCTACCTTTCAGGTAAACAGGCCAATGATACCCTTGGTCAGACTCTGTTTCTCTCTCTCTCTGTTTCATCTCTCTCTCTCTCACTCTCTTTCTTCCTCTTACTCTAATGTCCCTTGCTTCTATCTGTTTCTAGTATTAGCCTGAAATGATTTCCCAAAAGGAATCAAAGGAAAAACAAGATGCCAGAGTTTTCAGCTCTCTGGCTCCTTAGAATAATGGCCCCCCCCTTTTTTTTTTAGGTCAGTAACCTTTCACAATGCATTTTCTCAAGGTCCCACACAAAGGCCCTGCAAGGTCAGCCTAAGACCATCAAGACCTTCCTTGCTTTAATCATAGCAGGTTCTTATTTTTGATTCCTCTGTCTCATTAAGTTCAGTATTATAGTTTTTATAATTGTTTAGTTTTTACCAAACCAAATATAACAAAACCCTGAAAACTTCTGCTTTGGGTTACCATTCAAAGAAGGTTCTTAAAACTCTACCAGAAGTCTCAAACCAGAGTCTCCTGTAAGAATGCTTGTTTTCATTTACCTAGTATTTTTAAGCTGGTGTGATTCTGCATGCTGTGGGATCCCGTAGACATGTTCAAATCCATGCAGGGAGAAATCCAAACCTATGGAGGCAGGACCTGTAAAGACCAGAATGCTGATTAAGCCTGGTTTCTCAACACGACCATCAATTAAGGAGATTCTGTTACCTGAGTACAGCAAGATGACCAAACTGAGGGCAGGGGAGACCTACACTTGCCTTCATCAATCAGAAATGCTCTGCCCTGACCCTGTAAGGCACTGTACCAGACTTTGCTGGCAAAGGTCCCTGGTCACTTTACTCATTTTGCCTTAACCGTGTGCTAAAGCTATGTCCTTATTTAAATGCATCTGTTTGCTAGCTGTAAAATACAGTTATACTGTTTCAGGTCTTTTTCTTTATTGAAATTTTTATAAAATACATCATATATTACTTTGCCCTACAGAGCTCTATTAAGCACTTTTATTCTTTGCCAGGTGAATGAATATCTTCTACCCAGTAACCAAGTCTTACTGCCAGCCTTCGCTCACAGTTGCCTATAGGACTGTCATGTCAAGTGCACTAGGAAGACCTTTTGTAGCTCCTAAAAATGCTATTTCCCCATAATTGTAGAAATGTAAATTGAGGGCCGGGGAGTTAGCTCAGTGGTTCCGGCGCCTGTCTCGCAAGCGCAAGGACCCGGGTTCGATTCCCCGGAAACCACATAACAATACTGGGTGTGGAGACTCACAACCAGCAGCAACCAGCACCACATACCACAGTGCCGGGCATGGTGGCTCACGCCTGTAATCCCAGCACTCGGGAGGCAGAGGCAGGAGGATTGTGATGTGAGTTTGAGGCTGAGCTCAGGGCCAGCCTGAACCACAAAGCGAGACCCTGTCTCAAAAAAACCTAAAAAAAAAAAAGAAATGTAAATTGAAAGAAACACAAAGTCTCTTATTTCACAGTTAGAGATATGGGAAAAGTGAAAATAAGTAGACATATTACATTGACTTAAAATTTATACTAATGTTTAAGTATATGACACCAAATGGTCCTTATTTATAGGAGTTTGTGGAAAGAAAAGGTACAAAATATTGTGATATCATAGAAAGGGTTGCCTAAAAACCACTCCTTACTTAAAACATTTCTACATTCTTTCAACTTTGGTCATTATACTATGCCAATAGTGGTGAACCTATGGCACACATGCCACAATGGAGTGTCTGTATCATCGAAAGCTCTAAAATGTTCGCCCTCACTGTGTTATGCTGTAAATATAAATGGCTAGAATAAGGATTCTCAAGAAGTCAGGGAAGATTTGTTACTTTGTAGGGTAGGCAGGAAGAAGAAAATGAATATTTTTCTAGCCACATAGCCCCATATACTAGGGAAGGATCTCCTAAAGAAACAAACTATGTCCCTACTTCCCCAACTCTAACATTAAACTTTGTAAGTGTGACCATAAATGATGATAGATCAACCTCACTAAGAAATACCTAACTGACCTGTTGAGTATGCTCTTGGATGTGTGACAGAAGTGTGATTCCATGGGCCCTCCCTGGTTCCTCTCAGGTGCTGCTCCGCTCTGCTCCCCAGCCACTATGAAACACACAGCCTTGCTTCCCCATGCCTCCCACCATGACATGCCTGCTTTCGATCCAGCTGACCATGGACTGAATTCCTTCAAACTGTGAATAAAATTCAACCTTTTCTCTACTAAGTTGTGACCATCAGGAACTGTGTCCAGCATAGGAAAGATGACTGCTACGAGAACTTTCACAGACTGGGTGTGTGCCACCCATGGGAACAATGGGGAGGTGTGACATGAAAAAGGCGAGAACTACTGGACTAGAATACTAGAGCTGATGAACTCAAGAACTTAGTTTTCCATAACTTAAATCTGGTAAAAATAAATCGTGAACATCCAGGCATGGTGGTATGGGTGTATACTCCCAGAACTCTGGGAGGCTGAGGCAAGAGGACTAGAATTTAAGTTCAGACTGGGGAATTCTGTGACATAGTGAAAGCCTATCTCAACATACAAAATAAAATCCCTGGGGCTCAGGGATTTAGCTCAGTAGGTTCGGTGTCTACCTGGCAAATTCAAAGCCCCAAGTTTGATCCCTAGTAACCACATACCACAATGCTGGGCGTGGTGGCTCACGCCTATAATCCCAGCACTCGGAAGGCAGAGGTAGGAGGATTGCCTTGAGTTTAAGGCTGGCCTGGGCTACATAGTGAGTTTAAGGCCAGCCTGAACTACAAAGTAAGACTCTGTCTCAAAAAAAAAGATCTGGGGACATGAGGATATAGATCAATGTGAAGGTCCCGACTTCAAACCTCAGTCTGTCCGTCTGTCTGTCACACACACACACACACACACACACACACACACAAAATATGAAAGGTGTAGTTGTCTGATCTACTGGGTAATGCAACCAGTGTGTTGTCCCAGGCCTGTTCCTGAGACCCCAAGCTACAAGTGGCCTATACTTCTCTCACATTCCCACCAAAGGCACAGAATCACCACTTCTCTATGAGAAGGTATTATGGGAGGATAAAGAACCCAACTCTGGGATTTTTGTTCATCTTATAGAAGTTACTTGTTTTAGGAGCCAAAGTTCAAGGGACCTAGAGATATTTAGCCATTTTGGAATATTAGTCCGGTTTAATTTACCATTAGCTTTGACATCCACAAAATTTCCAAATTTCTCTTCCCATAGGCCTAGATCCTCTGGGTCTTCCTGTTGATACAAAAAGGGCACAAACTGACTTTATAAAGTATAACAATTCAAGTTATCCCAGTAACATATTTGGCTTATTAAAAAATGAGGCTGAGAAAAGGAGTTCATGTTTTAGAAGACCAACTTATAATGTCAGTGTATTTCATGAATCAAACCTGTTTAATAGTCAGACATTTTCTGTAGTAAAATATATATAACATGAAACTTAACATTTTGACAATTTGCAAGTCTATAGTTCACTGACATAGAGTACAGTTACTCCTGTTCTGTATCACTAACTGATCTGCAGAATTTCTTCATCTTCCCAAGTGAACCTTCTTGGCCATGAAACAATAACTCTCCATTCCTTCCCACACCACTGCTGGCAACACTAGTCCACTTTTGGTATGAATTTGACTCCTCCAGCTATTTCATAAAGTGGAGTCACACAGTATGTGTTCTTTATTTTATTTTATTTTATTTTTTAGGTTTTTTGAGACAGGGTCTTGCTTTGTGGTTCAGGCTGGCCCTGAGCTCAGCCTCTAACTCACATCACAGCAATCCTCCTGCCTCTGCCTCCCGAGTGCAGGGATTACAGGCCTGAGTCACCACACCCGGCACTGTGGTATGTGGTACTGTTGCTACTGGGCGTGAACCCAGTATTGCATGTGATTAACCGGGGAATTGAATCTGGGTCCTTACGCTTGCAAGACAGGTGCCGGAACCACTGAGCTAAATCCCCAGCCCACAGTATGTGTTCTTTTTAGGATAATGGTCTTCAAGTTACATTTTGTAGCATGAATCAGAAATTCTATCCTATTTAAAGCTAATGTTTCATTGCATGTACATAATTTTGTTTATGTACTTACCCATCAATAGACACTTGAGTGCCTTCCTGCATTTGGCTACTGTGAATAGTGCTGCTATGCCTTCACTTTGGGGTATACACCTAGAAGTGCAACTGCTGGATCAGACTTTCAATTTTGTGGGGGGAGGAGAGAGTCTTACGTTATAATTCAGATTGGCCTTAAACTCACTATGTAGCACAGGCTTGCTTCAAATAAAACTACATATATGTAGTGATACATTTAACAAGTACCCTTCTGTGAAAGACCAGAATTTATACATACTGCATAATTTGATGGTGATACAGAAGATAATAACTTTCTCAATCTAGATTACCTGAGAGGTGTCAAGTGATGTACTCTTCTCCTTTTCTTTGGTAACTCTGTTTTAACAAAAATAAAGTTGTTTCATTCAAGAGAAAGAATGACAGATTTTTGTTAATGACAAAGATCTTAATTTCCATCTTTTATCCTTTAACTTGTAGCATCATTATGAAAATGAATGAGTTTATAAAACCAAACACTAATGAACACTGAACCAATAACTTGATTTATTATGTAACAGTGGATATATGTGAATTTTCTTAACCCTTTAAAATACATTTATTAAATTTTTTATTACAAATGTAATATATATTGACAACATTTCCATAAAATTTAAGTTAAATATAAGGTAGTATGCAGCACCCTTCACTCACTGTCACGCTAATAACAGTACCTAACACAATGCAGTCTTCCAGAATGAATGTGATAAGTTATCCTTCTACCCACAACTGTATTTGCAAGCTTGTCTCTCCACATTTTTTCTTTTTTCTGAGACAGGGTCTCGCTTTGTG
>PVIR01045392.1:0-10452 GCA_004026965.1 Petromus typicus
CTCCGACAGAAGAAAAAAACTCTGAACGTCCATCAATACAGGTATGAAACTGTTTAAATAAACAATGAGACATTCATATTATTAGGTTACCACACAGTTGCTTAAAAATATTTAAAAAGGAAAGGGGTAAGCTAAGTCAACTATAAAGTAGAATGCTGGTATCAATACTAACTGAATTTTTTCTCAAGATTGTTTCTCAAGCATCATCTTTTTAACTACTTACCTGACATGCTTTGGCAATGACATCAGGTGGTGTCTCTGAAGTAAATGCTGGTCTGAGTGCTGCTCCTACCTGGCAAGAAATTATGACATAACAAACATGAATGAAATAGAACAAGTTCACCATTCTTTTTAATGTTATTTTTACATTATTTATGATTATTAAGGGCATCTGTTATTTTTTGTGTATTACAAACTTAAATTATATGTTAGGTCTTGGACCTACAGCAGGCACACAGAGCATGGTGACATCTTAAGGTTGTACACTATGAGTGTCCCTTCTGATTTCTTTTTCTGCAGTACTGGGGATTGAACTTGGGGCCTTATGCTTCCAAGGTAGGCACAGTAAAACTTGAGCTAAATCCCCAACCCCCAAGCATCTGTTATCTTTTGCCTGCCCTCATATCTCCCCTTACTTTTAGATACCCGCATCTTGGTATTCCATTGGGAGAACTATCTCTTTCTTCAACTCTTAGTTCATCTGGTTGCTGTGGAGCTGACAGCAGTGTTCCACACAGGAACACTGAAAACTCTCAAGACTTATGTTGCAAATACTAGGAAAGAAGCACTGTCTTTTAATAAGGACCTAGACCTTGAGAGAACAATCTTGTTATCACATGGAAAAAGAAAATCTCAGCCAGATGTGGTGGCTCATGCCTGTAATCCCAGCACTTGGGAGGCAGAGGCAGGAGGATTGCTCAGTTCGAGGCTAAGTTCAGGACTAGCCTGAACTACAAAGCAAGACCCTGTCTCAAAAAAAAAAAAAAAAAAAAAGGCAAATCGCAGAATAAATCCAGTGTACAGCAAAGCAAGCCAACTAAGAGATTCCTGACAATAATTTTTTTCTGCTGCCTAAGTGAGCCGTAAGTGTACTTTTAGCACTTGCAACTGTAAAGATGGCTAAAAATATAAGAGGTTTCCTTAATTTAGTTCCACTGTAATAGTTTATTCTAACATACTATAGTTCTTTATAATGTGAATCCCCTTTTGTTTGGTCCCTAAGCATCACCTTCCGGGAAGAAGTGATGAAGACTGCTGACAAACTGGTAAATCGCTCTGATTGCCCTGTTAGACGCCAGAAGCTACATCTGGGACAGGGGATGAAGCTGAGTGGTTCTGCACGTGCCCAGCAAGGGCAAGGCCCTGAGTTTAATCCCTCATACTGCACAAAAAAAGCCAAAAAAAAAACCAAAACCAAAAGATCCAAAAAACAAAAAAGCTGCAAATGACAATAAGGAGCTATATCCTTGGATGAATGTGGCTAGAGGATCATAAGACAAGTAATGATTTTGTTGTCTTCTTAACTCTTCCTAGATTGTTCAACACACCAAACACAATCAGCTAAAAAGATTATAAAAGCAAAAGAAGGAACTGAATTCTATCCTACGTCTAGAAAAAAAATACTAGAAGATGTTACACATAATGTTCTATTTTGGAAATGAAGATAAAACACACATATCTTGAATAGAATTTAGCATTATGTTGCTTACTGAGACATTTTGTAGAAGATTACATTACTAAATTCTTTTATTCCTTCAAGTCAGCAAAAAGGTTTTAATTATGAAAATTAAAATTTAAAGTTATAAAACACTTCTTTTATGTTCCATTTTACTTTTATTTAAAACTTTATAAAATATTTGATTTTTCATAATTTTTTTTTTTTAGTTTTTTCAGACAGGATCTCACTTTGTAGTTCAGGCTGGTCCTGAAATTAGCCTTGAAATCAGCAATGCTCCTCCTGCCTCTGCCTCCTGAGTGTTGGGATTAGAGGTATGAGCTACCATACCTGGCATCATGGTGTGTGGTACTGATCGCTGATGGGTGTGAGTCACCACACCCGGCATTGCTGTATGTGATTACAGGGGATTGCACTAGGGACCGTGCACTAGCAAGGCAGGTACAGGAACCACTTAGCTAAATCCCTGGTCCACAAATGTATTTGCTATATGCTGTAAAATCAGTGATGCATTAGAAGAGATTATGAATCAAGAGATGATATGTGTAATAATTATATAGACTTTTTATTTCTATTATTTGATAACAAAAATTTTTTAACAGAAAATGCTTACGTTGGCTTGATACTGTTCCAGAATCACATGACCTGGAAATTCTGGTTCTGGGATGGTTGCAAATCGCCGAATGATAACTAATAGTGTTTCAAGGCCAGAAAGACGGAGCTGGTCACTGTGGTCTGTGGCGGCCATAAAAGCCATGCGAATCAAGTCCGCAAGATGTAGTACCAGAAAGTCACCTATAAGATTAAAAGTATTTTATTCAGAAAGAGAGATGGTGAAATTAAAATTTGTGTTAAATGATAATTTCTCCTTTCAATTTCATAGCCTAGACCTGTTAGGTAACTCTGACTTGACTGTTTTGTTTTTTTTTTTTGTTTTACACTGTGTTAAAAAACCAAACTTTAAAGTTAAATTTAATGTACATTCAAACACACACACACACACGCACACATGCACACAAACACACACTTTCATCTTGAGCCAGATAATTAGATGGAGCTATTGAGAAGCCAAAAGTAGAATCAGCGTCCTTTACCAAGAGTATCAACAGTCTTTTCAATAGATATTCTGTTCAAACTTTCTGATAAAAGTTCATTAGTTGGTACTTAAGAGTCCCTGGGTTTTGATGAATGAGACAGTAAATTATTCTCTTCTGGTTAAAGTGAAGCTAATATACTTAATCTTCCTTTAAAAAAATCATGTGTCTCCTTTTTATGGACTAGATTATCACACTGTTGCATGTCTGGCCAAGCATATAAATGCTGAGAGTATAAAAAACACATCTAGCAATAGAAATAATGAGAATTTCTTTCATTCCTATAATACATTCTATGGTATGAAAATTCTGGGAAGAGACTAAGAAAATCATTCAACAGTGTTTTTGTAAAGTTTAGGGGCACACTCAATCTTTCCCAACAATTTATTTTGGACTATTTGAAAGAACAGAGTGATAGTCTATACTGAAGTACTACTGAATCTCAGTAAGGGCCAGCTACTACTTGATTCTATTCTTCTTTTATTTTCATGGTGCTGGGGACTAAATCCAGGGCCTGCACATGCTAGCCAAGCACCCTACATACAGCCACACTCTAGCTCTCAACTATAATTTTAACTGGGAGCACAGGAATTAGTATCTTTGGCATATTAATTTTATACCTATAATAGTCTTCCAAAGTGCTGATCCTAAGTAAGGATCTCAATAAATGTTTGCTTAAAAAAAATCACTAGGGCCAGGGTTGAGCTTAGTAGTTCTGATGCCTGCCTTGCAAGCACAAGGTCCCTGGTTTGATCCTGTAACCACATACAATGCCGGGCATGGTCACTCACATCCACCAGCAATCAGTGCCACACACCACAATACTGGGAATGGTGGCTCATGTCTGTAATCCCAACACTCAGGAGGAAGAGGCGGGAGGATTCCTATGAGTTCAAGGCTAGCCTGGGCTACATAGTAAGCTCAGGGTCAGCCTGAACTACAAAGTGAGACCCTGTTTCAAAAAAAAAGAAAAAATTGCTGGATTCATACTCAGACTAGTGATACAGTTTGCTTTGTGATTCTTTTTTATTTTTTATTTTTGAGACAAGAGTCTTGCTTTGTAGTTCAGGCTCGTCCTGAACTCAGCCTTCAACTCAGCAGTCCCCCTGGCTCTGCCTCTCAAGTGCTGGGATTACAGGTGTGAATTACCAAGCCTGACATTGTTGTGTGTGGTTACAAGGGATGAACCTGGGACCTTGCACTTGCAAGGCAGGCTCTGGAACCACTAAATTCCAGGCATTGCTTTGTGATTCTTTTATCTGATAAAAATACTTCAGGAGCATTTAGAAATGTGCATTGTGACTTGGAACCTATGTCCTTACATCAGTTTTAAAAATCAGAAATCAAATCAAAAATACATACATATAAAAATAAAATTAAACAACAAGAAGTCAAAATGGTCTCACATTCAGGAACTGTTCATGCTGAGATAGGCTTAAATGTTTGTAGGTAGTATCTAGGCCATAACCAAAAAATTTACAAGCAAAAACTGGTAGAAGTTACAATACAGGGGCCAGGGATTTAGCTCAATGGTTCCGGCACCTTCTTGCAAGCACAAGGGCCCGAGTTTGATCCCAGGTAACCACATACAATACTGGGCATGGAGACTCACGCCCAGCAGCAATCAGTTCTGCATACCACAGTGCAGGGCATGGTGGCTCATGCCTATAATCCCAGCAAGGAGGATTGCTGTGATGTGAGTTTGAGGCTGAGCTCAGGGCCAGCCTGAACAACAAAGTGAGACCCTGTCTCAAAAAATCTAAAAAAAAAAGTTACAATACAGAAAATAATTTGGGGGAACTTTTTAATGCATACACTATTTTCTTTCTTTTTTTTTGAGGCAGGGTCTCGCTTTGTAGTTCAGGCTGGCCCTGAGCTCAGCCTCAAATTCACATCACAGCAATCCTCCTGCCTCTGCCTCCCGAGTGCTGGGATTACAGGAGTGAGCAACCACGCCCAGCACTGTGGTATGTGGTACTGATTGCTGCTGGGATGAGTCTCCACGCCCAGTATTGTATGTGGTTACCTGGGGATCGAACCCGGGTCCTTGAACTTGCAAGACAGGCTCTGGAACCACTGAGCTAAATCCCTGGCCCATGCATACACTATTTTCCAAGAGGACTATTTTCTATGAACAACTCATACTCAGTAAGCAAAAGTGAATGAAAATTTAAGTTTAATTAGTTTAAATGTGTCTAAACATTAAAATGTACTAAAGCTTAAATACTGTAATCAAGTTTCACAACTGACTGAAAGAATAAAAATAACCTTTCAGTTTTATTACTATTTTTACAGTACCAGGGACTGAACTTGGCCATGGATGTGCTACACAAGTACTCCTTTACTGAGGTGCATCTCCAGCCCTAGTTTTACTTTTTGAGTTAATACTAAAACTTAAGCAGAGAGTATCATTACTTGTCATTTGGCATTTTCATTCATGTCACTTACTTCTTGAATCCCTTTTCTTCATTTCTTGTGCTAATGCAATGTCAAAATGTGCACTATCTGCATTATCACACTGGTGAATTATCCTACAGACACATTCAGCAGCGAAGACTCTAGTTCCCCATCGGGGATTAGTAAAAGGACGACATTTTTCATTACTTCTGGTGGTCAAGACTGAGGCATCATCACCTTTATCTCCTTCTTCCTCTTGCATTGTATCCACACAAGATACAGCTGTAAAATCTTTTATAAGGGGAGAACACATATATTTACAGTTAATGGGCAGACATACTTATAAAGGAATAAAAAATGACTTCAAATGCAGTCTAGAATTACTACTAAACAGTCATATATCTTTATATTAATGTCAAATAATTGACTTAATTCTCATAACAATGTTGTCTATAGGAAATAAAGACCTATTTCAGGTCAAAATGAATTATTAAGTTATAATCCAAGTGAAAAAGAAAATACAATATTAGATCCTGAAGTAATTATCAATCTCTTCCATATAAGTAATAATGAATCTAATATAAAATAAACCATTTGGCTTTTCTTAAACTATCTTGTATGTCAACATTTTTTGGTGTATAATCATAGCAAAGATGTCATGGTAAACTCTATCTTAATGATTCAGAAGTTAAAAAAGACTAAAAGGTATTTTGCTAATAAGAATGAATAAAGCTAGAACTACACAAAATAACAAGATAATAAAATAAATTTGGGCTAGCAAGCTTAGAGAGTGAGACTATAAAATAATAAAATTTTATAAAATTAAAATCTGCTCAGTGGTGTAATTTGTTTGGCAGTAGAGAAGACAGCACTAAAGGCAGAAAACATTTAGAGCTCTTGGTTGACAGAGCACATTTAGGGCTGGGGATTTAGCTCAGTGGTTCTGACGCCTGTCTTGCAAGTTCAAGGGCCCGGTTCGACCCCTGGTAACTACATATCATACTGGGCATGGAGACTCACACCCAGCAGCAACCAGCACCATATACCACAGTGCCGGGTGTGGTGGTTCATGCCTGTAATCCCAGTACTCGGGAGGGAGGCAGAGGCAGGAGGATTGTTGTGATGTGAGTTGGAGGCTGAGCTCAGGGCCAGCCTGAACTACAAAGCGAGACCCTTTCTCAAAAAAAAAAGAGCACATTTAAATCACAAGAAAAGATAAGAACCAATAAAGATAAAGGAGAATAAAAAGTTCCAGAAATGTTATATTTTTCCTTTTCACATACTTCAGAGATAAGAGCTACATTAAATTATTAAGCTCGTGTAACTAATTGGGAAATAATGAAATATACAGTAGTGAAAAATTCATGATTTTAAACATTATGTAGGCTTAAAATTGAATCCGGGTGTTTACATATATTACTTATCTCTCTCAGTCTGTTTTCTTTCTATAAAATGGAACAACACTGCTTATTCATAGGTTAGGTTAAAGGATTAAAACACAAAACATGGGACTGGGAATTTAGCTCAGTGGTTCTAGCACCTGTCTAGCAAGCACAAGGTCTTGAGTTCAATCCCTGGTAACCACATAAAATAATACAGGGTGTGGTGATGCATGCCCACCAGCAATCAGTACCATATACCACAATGCCTGACATGGTGGCTCATGCCTATAATCCCAGCACTCGGGAGGCAGAGGCAGGAGAATTGCTGTGCATTCAAGGCTCACCTGGCCTACATAGTGAGCTCTAGGCCAGCCTGAACTACAATGCAAGACCATGTCTCAAAAAAACCCACAAAACATAGTTTCTAGAGCACAAATTGTGTCTATCTTTTTTCTTCCTCTCATTTTATTTTCTCTCTTACTTTTAAGAATATACATATTTTTCGAGGCCAACCTGGGCTACATAGTGAGTTCAGGGCCAGTCTGAACTATAAAGCAAGATCCTGTCTCAAAAAACTAAAAAAAACCAACCAAACAAACAAAAAGAATATACATTTTTAAAGCTCCAATATACAGTTCCCAATTATCTTGTATTAGCAAAAACATTAGGGATCCTTACTTCGCAACACTGTACTTGAAATTAAAACTACAAAATGTGAAAACATCATTTTTCCCAAAATGTCACTTTTGGTAACTGTTTTCTATTACAATGATTTGTGATACTTCTTCAAATATTTATTGTATGTGTGAAAAAAATAACAGGACCATTACAAATTGTGTCAAACTAGCCAGGGATGTAGCACAGTAATTCCTCGCCTGCCTAACAAGTGTAAGGTTCTCAGCTTGATCCCCAGTACCCTCCCTCCCAAATTGAGCCACACCATTTACACCACAAATAGTAGTTCTATTGTTAAAATTTGTTTTGACACAGATAAGTTATTTAAGACAATCAAAACAGGAAAAGCAAACTTCAATGTTAGACTTTTTAACATTCGAATTAAAAAAGACTCTGAAACACTAGAAGTAAAAAATTTTCAGTTGAAAAAAGCAATTATCAGACAATTATAATTCAGAATATGATTTTTACTTTTAATTTATTACTGTAACTGTTAAGTCCCAGTACTTACCAGCTGATGCAGCAAGTACATCTTTACAAAGCTTTAACCAAAGGGAGAGTTTGTCCACTGCCACAGATGTAAGCATGTAATTTAGAGTCTCTTTGATGTCACGGCATAACCTCCGATCTGTTTCTCTGTCTAGTAAGATCAATAATACCCCTTCAAGTCCCACTTCTCTGATGTCAGCATCTGACAAGAAGCAAACCAATAATCTAGGTAATACAGAAAACACTACCATGAGAAGCACACACATTCAGTAGTTATTTAATATCAATATATTTTAAAGAATCAGCCTAAATATTGTACCATAATCTACTGAGATCAACTGTAGTTTACAACTGAACTTTGGGATTATTTTGATAATGTATAGTTACATCTTGATTTATTTTGAAGTACGAGATTAGGGCTGGTGTAAAACTGTTCAAATATTTGGGCAAAATCTGTCAAAGTCATGGAGACTCAGGGCGCTTGGGCAGAACACAGAAATCAGAATGACTTTGCAGTTTCCGTGCCCTGTACAGGAAACAATCACAAAAGTGCTGTTTTCAATTTTTCCTTTACATCTGGCATGAAACCAATTGAGTCCTCAATGTGAGAGTTTAAACCTGGCAGGCCAAGTGAGTTTCTGATAGGACAACTATCCCGATGTCTTATTTGTATGAGGGAAAAACAAAACCAGAAATTCCAGGTACAAAAGAACTCTTTCCTTTACTCTCATGGCTATTATGAGCTCTTCCACTTTCAAAAAATGTTGCTACCTTTTCTTTTTTCTTTTGGTTGAGACAGGGTCATGCTATCCTTGAACTTCCTATGTAGTCCAATCTGGCCTCAAACTCCCATCAATCCTCCTGCCTCAGCCTCCCACACACTGGGATTATAGGTGGAACCACTACACTTGGAAACAGCCCCCACCACATACATATCAGCTACCTTCTCTGTGTGTCTTGTCCAATTCTCTTTTCAGGACACAAGAACCTGAAAAGAATTTCTCCAGGACTCATCATCCATAACACTCTCATTGATTAAGTCTTTGTAAAGAATAATTAATATGTCTTTTAAAACAGTTTAATACTATCCAATTAATGTTCAATGTGTTCAATAAATTCTATCCACTATTTTTTGGTATTATTTGGTTTCTTCTCTAAAGTTAATCTCAAGTCACTAAACCTAATTAATAACTTTCCTCATTCTGGTATGAAGCTTCTAAATTTTTTAACATGAGGGTGCAGGCCAAACAGAAAACAAGCATTTTAAGGAGAAGAGTATTTAATCACTACAATGAAACTATTGTGAACTATTAAATTAGCACAAATAACTGTACAGCATTCTTGCTATAAAGCAATAAAGCATCTTAAAGGAGAACTACAAGCCTCGATGTAACATCATTTTAACAATGCAAACGCAGACAAAACATAAAAACCCAAACAAATGAATTTCATCTTAAAGATTTAAGTCATTTACCATTCATGAAGTCATTTATAATTCTACAGATTACAGGAATAATTTGGGAAATCTAAGGACTGTAAATTCTATGGTGCTACTACATGAAAGCTGATTTTCTTAGGTGCAGAAATGGTATCTGGTTACACAGGAGAAAGCACTTCTCAGAAAATGTAAACTGATGTATTGGGGTGTGTTAGGTGTATGACCTGCTCTGAAATGACCTGACCCAAATTTGTGTCTGTAATATACTTTGGGGAAATCTCAGGACCTGGGAGACTGAGGCAGAAGGATCTTAAGTTTGAGTTTTGCTTGGGCAACTCAGGGAAACTTTGTTTCAAAATAAAAAATAACAGCTTTGGATGTAGCTCAGTGTGAAGGCTCTATGTTAATTTCCAGTCTCTCTCTCTTTCTCTCTCTCACACACACACACACACACACACACACACACACAAACAGACATACTTACGCACACACAAAAGGAAAGAAAAAAGAAAAGAAAAAAAAAAGAGTAGGTGAACCTATGTGCGTGTTGCATGGTTCATATAATTTATGAGCTTGAAAAATTACAAAAATTTTAAAGAGTAATTAACATGATGAATTCTCACGCCTGTAATCCCAGCACTCAAGAGGCAGAGGCAGGAGGATTGCTGTGATGTGAGTTGGAGGCTGAGCTCAGGGCCAGCCTGAACTACAAGCGAGACCTTGTTTCAAAAAAAAAAAAAACCACAAAAAATAAACATGTATGTATATATATATATATCTTGTATCTATATATAACACAATGGATTGTTTAGTTTTACTCAGGAGCCAATTCAATATATATTTCTAGGAATATGTGCCAGAATTTTTACACAAATTCTAAAGCAATAGACACAGATAATTTCAGTGGTGAATATACATTAATCTTAGGGGAGAATATCTAACAGTGTTAGAAGATTTAAAATTTTTCTTTTAATGCTAGCACTCTTGGACTAGTTTGAAAATGAGTTCTGCAACCTGTGTGATGATTTTATCAGTCTAGTCATGTTGATTAACCCAACCCAGCACAAGTCTTACTATAATAATAAAAATAATTTGAAGAGCATAGTCTTTTAACAGTAAAGCACATTATGGATCTCAGGGCTTTAAGACACTGGAAACAATTGTGAAGTTTGTGACTTTCTAAAAGTAATAAAGTGCCCAGGCATGGTGCTGCACACCCATAATCCTAGAACTTAAAGACCCTGTCTCAAAAAACCCAAAAACACACACAGAGTAAGTACCTTGGAAACTATATCTAGATCT
>PVIR01045393.1:0-10763 GCA_004026965.1 Petromus typicus
ATCATCTTTCCGCTCCCTTTTAAGTATCTCAGGACTTCAACCACTTTTCTGCCTGCCAGGTGACTGGACTAACATCCCTAAAATATTCTTCTTCTATTAGGGTCCCTGGGAGTCCTCAGCATTCATTCACAGTCATTCCAACATGTCTGCTCAGGTCCTAATCATGTGGCTGTTGGGCTAAAAGTGCCTCTATTTTTTTAATTAATTGGAGTAAGATTTGCTCTCACATGTTCTTATTGGAGTCAAACCGAAGAAGGTTGGTCGTAGTCCTTGTTAGATCCACACCACAAAGTAAGAGTGAAACTGCACTTTATAAACATCTGTGCTAAATCAGCGGAAACAAAAGCCTAAGAACTCTTACCTGTAAGTCATCCTGCCATCATCTGAGACCCAAATCTGGAAAGATGAAAGGATTGCTCATCCGCTGCAGACCAAACTGTACTTCCTACTGTCATGAAGAACAGTCAGTGAGAACAGAAGGGTTTCAGTCTCTGGTAGCAAGTACTAAGTCTAGAAAAAGCCACTAGAGGGAGAAGAGGGACATTCAAAAATGCCAACCCCAAAGGCAAGTTGGGGCAAGTTGAGAGTGGACTTGTAATTTATTCAAGCCAAAATGAGGCTGTTACCTCTGAAAAAAGCTGCGAATGAGCACTGCACTATTTTTAAATGTCTAGCAAACAGCTGCTTTTGTCTGGACATGTATAATTAATAAAATCAAGAAGAAATAGTTTGTTGAATATTGATTTATGTATAAGGTACTTTTTTTTAAGGGGCGATGAGAGAATTTGAGGTCAGATATAAATATAGAATTCAGGACACAAAGAAGATTCAGCGTTGAGAATTGCCCTTAGTGACTTCGGGATTGCAGTGTCAGGTTCATAACCATTTTATGTTTTTCTTGACCTGTATACTCTGAATATAAACTTGCAGGTTTACAGTAAGCTTGCAGTTATTTATGGAAGTATCTGGGAAGGTGCTTTGTACTCGACAGGAATTCAGTAGATTTGAGGTGAAGTAGTTTTATCAAGCCACTAATACAGTACAAAACATAGGATTGTATGTATCAGTAGTGGACTCATGACAGGCTTGTTAATCTCATTAGATTATTACTCATATTTAAGGCAGTAAATATGTACATCCCAAATCAGTGAATAGGCAACAATGAAGGATCAAAGTCATTTTGGGTAAATAACCTACCACAAGAGCCAAAACTCATTCGAAACTTTATGCGGCTACACAAAGAAAATGTGATGTATATTACTTCACAGTTAAATGAGGAATGACAGCTTCATGTATAAATGTTTTCATGATAATTTCTTTTTTTGTTTGTGCTATATATACATAGTACAAAGCTGATAAGCTGATAATTTTTAATTGTTAGGTGTATAGTTGAATGATATTAAATATATTGTTATTGTTATAGAAGTTGATGGTAAGTTTCTGAGATCAAAGTCATATTATGCCCTGTGACTCTTCATTTTTTCATCAATGTAGAAAAAAAAAAAAACATTTACCGAGTTATTTTCTGAAGCTTGATAGTGTCTTATTGATATAGGGAAATCAGTCAAAAGACTTAGGGGAAGGGAGAATATGGATAAATTGTGTGACCATCATCATTTTGAAGGAAGTTCTATATATATTCCAGGAAATTTAGACAATTTCTTTTTATTTGTGTTTGGGTCAATAATTTCATAATAAATGAAAATTCAGTTTATCAGCTCATCCTCAGTAATTTACATTTACACTAAATGGGCACTCCATGGTATTTATTACTGTAGAACTTCATAAAAATAAGTAAGGAATAAATGTATCCAAAGATCCATATTTGATATGAATACAGGAGTGATAGTGTTAGAAACTAGACACATTCTGCAAGACTTTTTTCTTTTGTGGTGTGGGGATAGGACTGAGGATCTTTGCGCTGAGCCACATCCCCAGCCCCTTTTGTTTTATTTTGTGATGCGGTCTTGCTTTGTTGCCCAAGTTGAGTCTGAACTTGTGATCCTGTTGCTTCAGCATTCCAGAATGCTGGGGTTATGGCACTAGTATAACTAATAAGCCTATAACTAATAAGCTATCATTATGAGAATTATCGGACTTAAAGAACACCTTTGTTTATATCAAATTGCAACATGAATATTAATTACTAGTATTAAAGTAATATAAAAAGTCAAAATTAAAATTTAGTGCCGCTATTTAGTTCTCTTAAATATCCTTTCTTGTATTACATAAATGGAAATTAAATGTGAAGGACTATAATTATATTTTAGAATACTAAGTTTAGTATTTTTCTAAATGAAGATTGACAATTTTCTTTTTTATGCTTTTAACATGAAAATTCATTCATCATATACTGGTTTCCAGAACATCATTTATTTTATTTTTTTAGGTTTCTTTGAGACAGGATCTCATTTTGTAGTTCAGGCTGATCCTGAACTCAGCCTCAAACTCAGCAATCCTCCTCTCTCTGCCTACTGAGTGCTGGGATTACAGGTATGAGCCACCATGTCCGGCACTGTGATATGTGGTACTGGTTGCTGGTGGGTGTGAGTCAGTATTGTTATACACTCAGTATTGTTATACGTGGTTACCAGGGATCAACTGCATTTGCAAGGTAGGTGTCAGACACACTGAGCTAAATCCCTGGCCCAGAACATCATTTATTGATAAAATTCTACTAAATATTAACTTTTCCTACTTTATTATTATTTAATAGGGTATAATTTAAGATATCACTCATACATATATGTTTTAGAAAATAAAGTTAATAAAATTCCTCATGTTAGGTTTTAGGGGGTCATTGATAGAATATCTGAAGACAGTTTAGAAGTGGACAGAATTATTTTAGCTCATAGCTTCAGACTTCAGCCCACAGTTGGCCAGCTTCATTGCTTTTAGGCCTGTTTGGGGCAGAAATTGCGTGGCTGAAGGGGAGGAGAGCTGTTGACGTCTCGGCAGTCGGGAAGCAGAAAGGGAAGGAACCAAGAGGAAGGGGCTGGGGACAAGGTCTGTGGTCAGCCTCTCAGGCCCCTTCAACTAGGCCCCAGCGTCTAGTTCCCTCGCCTCTTCATAATTCAGTCTGTTTAGCACTTTGGGAATGGAGTACTCTAGGGGAGAAGTTGGTCAGCATGTGGTCAGCTACATCCCAAAGGCCTTATCCCTGAATGCATGAAAATGAAGGGTGACATTTTAGATCTAAGCTATAAGATCTGTGACTGCTTTACCAACCTGAATATCTAATTGGTGATTTTTAAAATTTGTTCAGTGGTACCTTAATGTTCTCTGTGATTCTGGTGGCCAGCTGGACTGGACAAGATCTGAATAAAATTTCTTCATATGATCACCATTAACCCTCACCATTGAATTTGTTTTGTTTCTTGTCCTACTCAGTTTGTGACCAGAAGCATGGAAAGAATCAAGTTTCTAAATTGAGGGTAACAATATTTATAGTAACAATATTTATAGTAACAATATTAGCAGTTTGGGCACTGTTATATCTTTCTAAAAAATTTAATTAATTTTTTTCCTGTTATTCATGTTGTATACACAATCTGAAAAAGGGAAAATAAAACTTTCTGAGGAGATTATTTCTTACCAGGCAATTTCTTTTGTTCTGATCCTGCATTAATGGAGTAAAATAAAGAATGATAGGGATTTATGTTTGCTTTGCCAAAGGCTGTTTCCAGGCAAACTATCTTGTTAAGTTCTCCTCCAGTATAACTACCTCTAAAAACATCCAGTTATATTTATTAGTTACACATGAATACTATTTAGAGTAGAATAGTCTTACATACTGAAAAAAGATGGGTACAATTGGAAGTACAGTTGAGTTCAGAGGGTATTTTTTGTTTTTGGACAAGGTTTAAGCTGTTCTTGAACTCACTTTGTAGCCCTCCCACGCTGGCCTCAGACTCATGGCAAACCTCTTGCCTCAGCTCCTTAGTGCTGTGATTACAGGCGTGCACCACCAGGCCTAACCTGGAAGTTCTGTTTCTAAAGCTTATGCATTGTTTTCCTTATTACTGTATAATTCTTTAAATTGTAGAACAGGTATTATGAATCACTGAGGATCTATCTCCACTTTATTTTTTTATGTGCCTTCATCCAACTTTCCATCTGAGAAATCTTGTGAATTTTCTATATTTTCACTTTCTGTTTAAGAAACTTTAAGAAAAAAACCTATTGTGAGACCATATTTCATGATTCTTTCAGTATGTATTATTTATTACAATAAAATAAGAAAAAATACTCATATCAAAAGAAGTATCTAGTTGAAAGGCAAATGGTGTGCGTGTGTGTGTGTGTGTGTGTGTGTGTGTGTGTGTGTGTGTGTGTATGTTGAAGCTCAGAGATTAGCTCCTTTAGAGCTGCCCTGGTACTACTGAAAATATTTCATGATTTAAATCTTTATGAAGGTCATTTTAAATCTTACTACTAGTAGTCCTGAAAAGTACTATTTGCCTGAGTGTGAGTGCTGCATTAGGGTAAGTTCTGAGCAGTGAAGTCACTAAATCGGAAGTGGACGGATGCATACCTTTGATTGGAGTTTCTCGCCTGCTCTCCATTTTGTACTAGTAGCCTGTAAATGTCGACATGTGTTTCATGTGCATACTAGTGGAGGTGTCGTGAAACTTTCTGGAGTTTAACAAATCTGCAACTTTATTTAAAGAAGCTTACAGGGTACAGAGTAATAATTCAATACATCTGTATAGTAGGAAATGATCAAATTCAGGTCAACATTTCTATCTCCTTTAACACTTAAAAGTTTTGATGAACACATAATACATATACATATTTATGCAGTATATGGTGATATCTATATCTATCTATACCTATCTATCTATCTATCTATCTATCTATATGTATATATAATACGTACCAGCCAAATAAGAGTAGCATTTCTATCTCCTTTAGTCTCAGTATAATTTCAGTTGAATTTCTCTTAAAAGGAGGATAAATATTATTTTATAAATTTATATTTTTTCCTAAAAGCTATTATGTTATTGACTGTTTTCAACTAAATAGGTAATTGTTTTTTCTCATGGATTTGTGCAAAATCATCTTTATTAGGGAGATTGTCCTTCTAACTTAGCAGTTACTTCTTTAACTTTAGTTTGCCATTTGAGTTCATGAATGTATTGTGTTTGTAATATTTATATATCTGTCATTTTGTTTGCTTTTAAATACAAAAGAGTTTTTAGTTTGGTGAAGTTTACTAACACTTTCTTTCTGTGTGTTTTATATTGTGAATGTTTGTATTAATTTCCTGTGCAGTGTAACAAATGTGTACAGATTTAGCTGGTGAAAACCACATGCACTTGTTATCCCAGTCTCTGTGGCATAAGTGATCTGGGCACTCCTGAGTGGGCCCTCTCCTCAGGGCTTCGCACAGCTGCAGTGTTTTGCTGAGCTGTGCTCTTATCCGGAGATCCAGCTGGGAAAGAGTACAGTTGGCAGCATCGTTTTGCTTCTGTGGGGTTCACAGCTCGTTGTGTAATCTTGGCCGCAAAGGAAAGCCAGGTAAGAGAGGTGCTGCTGTCTTTCATATACAGGCATACTCGCACTCCCTCACATTGCCACACTGCCACAGTCTGTTAGACGCAAGCACTGTTCCTGCATGCACTGAAGCAGAAGGGTTTGCAGAAAGCTGTGAAGCCCGGGAGGCAGGACGATGTGACCACTTTAGAAAACACACTGCACACTGCTGATGCACAGTAATAGTATGAGGCTTTTGAGAGGACACCCAGATACAGGCCTTGACAGTCTCCCTTCTTCTTTTTATCTTTTCTTCCCTAAATTTCACAGAATAACATGATCCTTAAATTTTTTTCAGTCTGGCTTATTTTTCTTAAAATAATGTCAGTTTCATCCATTTTCCTGGAAAAGACATGACTTCTTATTCTTTATAGGTGAATAATACTCCTTTGGATATAAGAATTTCTTTATCTGTTTATCTTTTTTCTAGATACTTTGATACATAACTTAGGTATTGTGAATTACACCACAATAAACATGAAGATATGAATAGATCTATAGGATATTGAGGAAGGGAACCAAAACCTGAGAAGGACATATCAACAGTTGGAAGAAAACTATACAACAATATCATTGATAAACATAGAGACAAGAATCCCCAATAAAATACTTGTGCACCAACTGATCAACACACAAAATACACCACGATCTAGTTGCTTTCATTCCTGGTCTGTGAGAATGGTTCAACATAAGTCAAAATATGGAATGGACAAGAAGAACTAAGACATTATATACATGTATTTAGTACCCATGATGAATGTAATCATTACTGAAATATGCTGTAGTAAAAATATAAATTAAAAAAATCATATGATCATCTCAGCAAACCTTTGACAAAATTCAATATTCTCTCATGAAAAAAGGCCTGAAGGTATTATCTCAGTGTAATAAAAACTCTATATGAAAAATGCAGAGCCAAAACTACACTGAATGGGGAAAAACTGAAAGCCTTTTGCCTAAAATCAAGAATAGGAAATTACCACTTCTGTGTAACAGATTAACTGAAGTGTTAGGCAGAGAAATTAGCCAGTAACAGTGGAAAAGGGATACAAATTGAGAAGGCAGAGGTCAGTTACAGTTCATATAAGCTTATGGTAAGAAGACACTAAAGACTCCACCAAATGACTAATGGAAAGATACAAAAATCAACATAAAAAATAATAGCTTTCCTATGTACTAATAACCAGCTCATTGAGAGAAAATCAGGAAAATATCGTCATTTCCAATGGTGACATTTTTAACTGTATGGTAGCACAGCAATACTTAGAAGTCTTTCCCTGAGGTATGCAACATATGACATACCTTTTAATATTTCCAAGATTCATTTCTTTGTACGTTAGTTATTCAGTAAACTCATTCTATTACAGTGTGTGATGGATGCACTGATTTAGTGTTGTTGTTGTTATTTTTTTTTTTTTTGAGGACTACTCAGTTGTTTCAAAATAGCTCATTAAAACTTCAGTTTTTTTCCAAGATACTTGAATGGCAAATTTATCATGTCTAAAACTCTTTAAATATTCACAACTCTTTCTTGATGTGGTAGGCAGAACAATAGCCTCCGAAGGGTCTATTTCTGAGCCTTTTGTTTTTTTTGTAATTGTTACAGCAGCAACAGAAAACTAATATAGTAGGTGGTTTTGCTCTTTTGGCTAGCCAAGTCATGACTGGCTAAACAGGAGCACGTTTATATGGTTGAGGTTTATAATACGATATGTTTCAAAATATGGACCACCAAGTTCTCTCCTGCTGCTATTTATTTGTAAATTTCCCAAATTTATTTACTTTTCCACATTAACGTTCATGTCAGCTTGTTCGTTTTCAGAAAACAAAACTGCTGATATTTTGTAATAATATTAAATTTGTAAATCCATTTAAAAGAATTTGTAGCTTATGAGGTACTTCCATTACTTTTTCAATTACAGTTATAACTTATGGTTAGATTGTCATAATAAAATGTGGCACAGTTAGTTGAAAAATAACTTGGAACTTTTAATATCTTGCTTTGTTTTTACTGCTGTGACTTGGACCTTCTCTGTATCTATGTGTTTGTTGTTTGAGTGTTATAAAATTTATGGATTTCTATATATTAATTTTATATGCTGCTACCTCTTTAAATCATATCTATTTTGACATATTTTTATGGAACTGTATTCTAGTTGGATAATCTTATCTACAAGTAGTTCATTCCTTCTTTGTTTTATATATATCTATAATTTCTTACTATTTTCACCTGAACCACCTCAGTGTGGGTGTTGTATTACTTCATTATAATGGAATGCTTCCAGGGTTTCTCCACTAAGACTGTCTTTTAGGTTAATCATATTAAGGAGATAGCCATCAATTTCTATTTAAATGAGAGTTTAGCAAGAATATCTACTTATTCTTACACTGGCTTTTTAGTGTCTATAGAGACCACCTTGTACTTTCTTCAGACATACAGTAATACAATACATACAGTAAGAAAATCATTCAGTCACTTAGTTAAATAAAATCAATTGAGTGCTTCGTCTGGGAACCTTTGTAGGTAAATGGAACACAACTGTGAACAAAATAGGCAAAGAGCTCTGTCTTTCTAAAGTTTCTATTATAGTGAAAGGGAGAACGGTAAGTAAAAATCAGGACATCTGGTTTGAGTCAGTTCTAGAAGATGATTTCAAAGTGCTATAGAAAAATGAAAGCACAGAGTAGCATAAGAAAATCAGAAGACCCACAGTTTGGGTTGGGACAGTTATAATTTTAAGTAGGGTGATCAGGGTAAGATTCATTGTGAAGAGGGCATTTAAGCAAATAATAGAAGGAGGTGAGGGATTTCACTCTGCAGATATCTTGTGATTATTCCCACCGGGAAATGTTCCTGGATTGTCTGAGCAGTTGTGAAGTGCCAGCATGGTTTAGCAGGGAGAGTAAGCCAGAGACTAGTCCCCAGGCAGACCTTGAGTCAGTGTGAAAAGTTTTGGTTATCAGGTATTTTCTGTTTGTTTATTTTTGCTTTTTTGTTTGTTTGTTTTGTTTTCGAGATAGAGCTCACTGTATGTAGATCAGGCTGAATCTGCTGTGTAGCCTAGGCTGGCTTTAAATTCAAACTAATCCACCTCCTTCAGCCTGCCTAGTGCTGAGATTACAGGTGTGCATGGCCACAACCAACCAAGAATATTTGGCTTTCACTGTGAGTGAGAGGGGAAGTTTGTGGCTTTGGGTGGCATGATCTGACTTAAGTGTCAAAGGGACATACAGTATAAGTACATTTCCTAATATTGAATGGCTTTACGATAAGCCAGTTTTGATGAAAATGTACTACTTGTGTTGTTAAAGAGTTTGTCCCCTATTGTTTCTTTAGATTTATTCACTGATTTTCGTAAGTGAAGTTGATCTGAAGAGTATACATTTTTGTTTTTTTCTCAGTCATCTTAGTTGTGTTCTTTCATAAAAGGAATTGAGAACTTTCCCATATTTTTCTGTCTTGCAGGATTTAAGAGTATTGACTCTTCTCTTTTTGTTCTTTATTTTTCAAGTTTAGTAGGATCCCACTGGGAAACTAGAGACATATTTCTGATCTCTATTTCTGTACTATACTACAGAAAGGTGGTAGCACAGAAAGAAATCTTTGTAGGATTCTGTATAGTAAGATTCAAACATAAAGTGGTAAAAATAATCATCTTTTTTCTCTTCCATGGAAAGATGCAAGAAGAATCTTTGTGAAACTACTGTTCTTGTATAAAAGATCCAAAACAATTTTACTGATAAATTAAATAATTTTCTTCCAAATTTATAAAAATTTGATAGAACATTTATCCAAATTTATAGAAACATTTGTTGTATCTGTTGCCTTATTAATAACCAGTAGACTAATCTACCAATTGACTGAATCAGTTATCTAATTGAAGGTTGTTGCAAAACGATATTTTATTGTTAAAGGTACTTGAAAGAACTGGTTCTTGATGTTTCATATCTTCTTTCATTCACTATTCAATTCTGTATTTTGACCAGGGAAAGTGGTCAAAACTATTTTTAAAATTATCATTACTTTTAAAGTAAAAACTATAGGAGGAGAGAGAAACCCCCAGATTAAAAGCTGGAGTCCAGGAGCTTTAGTGAATTGACTGAGGGGGCCTGCACTTTGAAGTAACTTCCATAGAGTTCTGCTAGGTCAGCTCTGCAGAAATCCCAGAAAAAACAGGAATGCGTCACACTTCAAGAAACAGGATTCTTGACTGAACACATGGAATACAGATGGGGAAGTCTCCTTGTGATTTCCCTCACTTAATATGCAAAGAGATAGGTGATTCCAGGGTCTGTTCAGCAATTTAACCATTGCCTTCAGGAAGATTTCTCTGTGATTCTTTTGACCTTCCTTTATTCTTGACCTTGATTTTTGAACTTATTTTAATGCTAGATAATGTAATGGAAACAAGATCCTTTACGATTTATCTCTGGTCAACTCTTTCTGTATTCATTTCCCAGACAACTCCTTTTTTACTTCAGTTTTATTTTTTTTAATTTTCTTTTTTTTATCTTTATTGGTACATTAAATATACACATCATGATTGCACTCCATAATGGGGATTTGTACCAGTATAACACACAACTTAATTCTCATTTTTTCCCATAGCCCTACCCACCCTACCACCCCCCCATATACATAAAATTTGTTTCCTTACTTTTTTGTTACAATCTCAACATTTTCCCCTTTCACCCTATTTTACATTGAACATTTTCTATTGCACAATATATAACATACAATTCTAGGACTCATTTACATCTTTATTTTCTCATACCACAGAAAAGATGCGATATGTACCTATCTGTGCCCTATTTATTTCACTTATGAGGATATCCTCAAGGTATGTCCATTTAAGTAGAAATGATTCAAACTTATCATTTTTTATGGCAGAGTAATACTCCATTCTGTAGAAGAACCACGGCTTTTTTATCCAGTCTCCAGTGGATGGACACTTGGGTTGTTTCCAAGATGTAGCAATCACAAATTGGGCTGCTATAAACATGGGTGCACATATGTCACTGTGATATGAGTCTTTTAATTCTTGTGTGTATATACCTAGCAGGGCAATGGCTGGGTCAAATGGGATCGTCAATCCTAGTTTTTTGAGGAATCTCCAAACTGATCTTCACAGGGGTTGTACGAGTCTACAGTCCCACCAACAGTGGAGAAGGTTCCTTCTTCTCCGCAGCCTTGCCAACATTTGCCCTTGGCTGATTCTGAAATGGCA